>CAUYQG010001699.1:0-10703 GCA_963574415.1 Tarsius wallacei
AGAAAATAAAAGTCTCTTTTTTATAGCTGCGTAGTATTCCATTGTGTATATGTACCACATTTTAAAAATCCAGTCCTCTTTTGATGGACAGCATGGTTGGTTCCATGTTCTTGCTATTGTGAACAATGCTTCAATAAACATACGTGTGCAGGTATCTTTTTCATAGAGTGATTTGAGTTCTTCTCTCACTCATAAGTAGACCTTGAACATCTATCATAATACTATAAGAAAAGGATTGACAGTGGTGGGAATCTATGGGGGGGCAGGGAGGGCAAGGGTGGTGGGATTAATGGTAATCAATATCTATCAGGGGATGGGGGGACACCCCTTATCAACAAGGGTGCCTGAATGATGCATATTTGTATACCTAACCCTTAACTGTACCCCGCAATTTTAAAATAAAAAAACATGTTTAAAAAGAAAAGAAAGGTCTCTTGTTCCCAATCCCACTTCCAGTAATAGCTTCATTTCTATTGTCCCCAAACTTCTGAAGAGTTATTTTTATTTGTCTTCTCCTTTTCCTGTCCTCTTATTTTGTTGAGCCTAGTCTAAGCTGGACCCTGCTAGTGCTTGTGTCAAGATCACCAATGACTACATTACTAAATTTAGCGGTGTCCATGACTGGTTTCATGGCTTTCAAGTGTCATCTGTATGCACTCTCAATTTTATAACTCTAATTTACACTCCCCAAATTCCAGATTAGTATATCCAGCTGCTTCTTTGTCATCTACACTTGAATGTGTAATAAACTTTTCAAACTTAACTTGTCCAAAATAGAAGTCTTCATCTGCAGTCCTCCCCATATTAGGTGATGGCAACTTCATCCTTCTAGTTGTTTAGTCTAAAATTTTTAGGGTCATTATTGATGCCTTTCTCTTATAACCCATATCTAGTTTGTCAAAAAATTATTTTGGTGTATCTTTAAAATGGAACCAAATCCAACTATTTTGTACTACTCCTACGACCATCACATTGGCTTAAGCCACCATCAGTTTTTTCTTATTTTATTTCATTAACCTGTTCTGTCCTTCTTCCCTCCTCTGTCAGCCTCTTTCCCATCCATTCGTAACACAGCTGTCAATGCGATTCTTTTAAAATATGAATCCACCCAACATCTTTAAAATTAAAAATTAAAAAATATATAAATCAAATCGTGTCACTCTAATAGCTTCCCTGTCATTCAAAGTCCAAGTCAAAGTCCTTACATTAGCATGAATAGCTCAACACATTTCCTCACCATCACTTTACCTTGCTGACCTATCTCCTGCTAATGCTTACTTGGCTTTGGTTACATTGGACTCCTTCTTGTTTCTTAAACATTTTGCACTGGCTATTTCCTTTGCTTGAGATATTCTTTCTCTGTATATTCTCATAGTTTGTTTCTTCCATCTTTAAGTTTTTACTTACGTGTCACATTCTGTGAGACTCACCCTGATTACCTTGTTTAAAATTCAAAACTCTCCAGTCCCACATGCTTTGTCGCCCCTTCCTACTTTATGTTTACTAAAAAATATTATCACCTTCTAATACTCAACTATATAGGTTTGCTTATTTTATTTATTCCTGCTAAAAAGTAAGCAAATAAAATCAGGAATTTTATTTTAGGCTGTTATATTTACTGCTATATTCTACTATTCTAGAGTAGTCCTGGCATGGACTATGTGTCTCAATAAGTATGTCGTGACTTAAGATGTCAAGATGTAAAATGTATTTCTTAATGTGTATTGCTGTCAAAAAAAAGTTTGAAGTCCTTCAGCAGGTTTTAAACCGTTAAGTTGGGAGTTTGAAATGTATATGAGTTTTGTGGCAAAGAAATTTAGTGAAATTTTCTATGATTATCAAGGTCATATGTTGCCCAAGAGTAGTTTATTCACTCTAACAGAGAGCTTTAACAAAAATGATACCTGGAGTAAGAGTAAAGTGATCTAGGCAACACTAGAGACCTCATTCATATTACTTAACTTTTCAGGCCATAGCTCTTCATCTATAAAATCAGCAGCTTGAGGTGCTCTCTGTGATCTTTTCTAGGTCTGATGATCTCTGAAAACCCATATTGCCGTAATGACCCTGAAATGAAGTGCATATTAGTTGCAAGGATATACTTCTTCAGTGAAGAAATGATGACGTCTTAACTGTGTTCTTATCTATTTGTATCTCTTCATGAGCTAAAGAATTTAGTTATTTTAACATTCAAGTTTATGCTAATCTGTGATATGTATGGGGGAATTAAGGTTATTTGGATTCAGTAATTCTTCTGCATTACTCTAGTTAGGAAATTATCAGAAGATGAATAGTCAGACTACGAAATTGCCAATTTTTCAAGAATTATAGGAAAAATTAGTAATATGTAATCAACATTAATTTTTTTTTCTTTTTCAGACGGTCCTAAAATCACTACACCTGCCAAAAAACAACAGTCTTTATGTCCTTACACCAGACTTGCCACCACCTTCATCATCTAGTCATTCTGGGTAAGGTGTTACATTCCTGGGAATCTGAAACAAAGAGTTTGATTGTTAAATTGCTTTAAGCTGTATATAAACATCAAAATTAAATCAAACAAAATCTTGTTGAATCTGTAACTTTCCAACTACTATTGAGTATATCAGTTTCAAACTATTTCCTCTGGATAATTTGTTTTAGTAGTAGAATCTTCTTATCCAAAAAAAATCTTTAGCAAAACTCTAGTATACAGGAAAAAAAAATAGTCAAAATGGTACTTCTCCAATTGAAGGAGAAGTATTAGAGTTGGAAGGAAAATAAAGTTTTAAATGGAACCCCAATCTTGCTAAAGAAGGCATGTCTTTTAGGAAAATTCACTGGGTTCTGCAGAGTAAAGCTTGAAAAACACTGGACAAATTTTTTATTAAGATTTTATCTCTGTTTGGAATAGAGGGTCTTTTTTTTTTTTCAGTTTCACAGTGGAACTTAATGCATTTATAGAATTGTCAAATGCTTTTAAATTTATTTACACACTAGGTTTTTTATTGCTAAATGAAGTAAACTGATCCATAGTGGATTATTATGTTAGTGATAGGATAATAATTACTCTGAATAATCTTTTCATACAGTATTATTGCAGGACTATGTTTAATTGTTTTTAGATTTTCCTTTTCTATACAATTTTTTTCGCTTTTAAATACAGCTTGGTGATTTTGTGGTAGTGAGGCCTATAGTCCTAAACATTGAATATTGTCAAAGTTTTCTCCCACCACTTGCCAAATATCTTTACTTTTAGGTAGATAGAAGCAAAAAAGAAATCAAATTTGGTTTTACTGAAGTAGAAATCACTAAAGTGAAAAGGGGCAAATGGAGACTCCTGCTAATGTAATTGTATTTAGTAGTCTGTTGATAGTTTGTTTTGGGTTAAGGATTTCTTGGATTGCTCCTTATCTTCCATTTTAGATCATATATTAATGGGAAGTAGAATTTGCACACTACTGCAAAATTGCAAATTGAAAACGTATAGTCATGTGTTTATAGTAATGTTGATGTAAACTTCAGATGAGATTAAGTTAAACAAAGAATTACAGGTATGGTTCTGTATCTGTTAGGTAAAACACTATTTTGTAGGTTAGTTAACAAAGTATAATCACTGTCATAAAATACGTAATCTGCATAATTAAAAGTAGATAGGATACATCATTGTTTATAATCTATTGCTTTCCAGAAGCATGATTAAATGGATTTATCAAAATATCTTCCTGGGCTAATGGAAATGTTCTTCATTGCCATGTGGCTGACATTAGTTTGATTGCCAATCACTCGGTTCCTAGGCTAGCAGGGGCCTACAGTGTAGCTGAAATGCATTGTTTATTGGAGAATGAGTACTTCATATAGCATTAAAGTTGTTTTTCCTTGTTGACTTTGTGGATTTTTACCAAGTTATAATGGTGCTGTTTCTTGTGTTGAACCAATAAGAAAGAAAAAAACTGAAAGGCAATCAAAAGTTATAGTGGGAGGAGGAGCAAATGAAGACTCTTGCTAATGTAAAAGTTCTATCTGTGCACATTTTATAAAAACCTAACAAAAAAGCAAGAGTTGACTGGGTACGGTGGCTCACGCCTATAATCCCAGCACTTTGGGAGGCTGAGGTGAGAGATCTGAGCCCACGGGTTCGAGACCAGCCTGGGAAACTTGGCGAGACCTCATCTCTGCAATAAATCAAAAATAAAAAAAAATTAGCCGCGCATGGTGGCACATGCCTGTAGTTCCAGCTACTTGGGAGGCTGAGGTAGAAGGATTACTTCTTAGCCCAGCAGGTTGAGGCTGCGGTGGCCATGAGTGTGCCACTGCACTCCAGCCTGGGTGACAGAGTGAGATTCCAACTCAAAAAAAAAAAAAGCAAGGGTTTACTTCTTACAGTGCGTTTATCTAATATATCTTCCTATATAACCAGAGATTTTAAAAATAGCATTATATCTTAAATGGTTATTTCATGGGAGATATATTTTTAAAATTCCATGCAGGACCTTAAAAGCTAATGATAATAGTTATTGTTAAACTGTGGTTTTCATTTTGTGTTTTACTAAATAAAAATAATTTATGTAGTAGAATGTAAAAGATAATTTCCTAGTGATGATAAAATAATATATTATCAAAAATGGTAGACGGTTGAACCTACTCTGTACTAGACTTCCTAATGAATCAAGCTGATTTGCTTTTGTAGAATTTTGTTATAATTGGTGGATTTATAGAAATCTTATTTGTAATTTTAACCTAATTTATAGTAGAAAAAGGAGAAACTAAATGATAATTGTGATTCTTAGTGTTATTTTTGTAAATTGACACCTGAATAGAACAACTTGAAATTGGTAGAGGAAAACGGGAAGCTTTATATACAGATTATTTTTGTCCCTTTCTTTATCTCAGATATGGGACTTTAAAAAAAGTGATATGTTTTATTTAAGTGGTTAGTTTGATATATAATTGGTTTTATTGTTGTTTTGTTAAGTTTTTCTCTGAAGTGAGTTCAGTAGATATTGGAAGATGATGGGGAATTGGAAAATAAACTGCCTGTTAAATGTAGCGCAGAACCATGATAAAGGCCTGCTGCTGAATTCCACCATTATTATTCCAGTGTGCAATGGCAAACATTAGGTTCATTCTTTATAAGGTGTTGGCTTCTCTAAAGGGACTAGATAACATTAGTATTATGGTGTCACTTATAAACAAAGTTTATTATAGCCAAATTAGGAAAGTAGTATGATTGTAATTCATCTCTTTTAACAAAAGACATCAAAGTATAATGAGAAAAATTTTGGATTCCAGTCCCAAGTTGGCTAGACCCTTAGGTTTTTCATGTATAAAATGGGAAGCCTTGTTTTTAGCTACCACGATGGTTGTTAAAATTCAGTAAGCAATAGTGTTACATTATATATGAAAGCACAAATTACAAAGCACAATAATTAAAATAATTTATATATGTGTATGTTAATAAAATCAATAGTAATTCTTTTCATTTAAATTTTACTTGATTTTTATAACAGCTCTGTAAGGATACAGAACTATTTTGATGTATCTATCTTATAGATGAGGAAATTGAGGTATTTAGAATAGAAAGAAAGTTGAGATAATAGGAGAGTTACGTAGATTGTTTGAGGTCAACAGTGAATGCTCCTTACTCTGAAGATTATGTTGCTCCACCTACTGTATAACTTTCAGATTCTTGACAGAAATATACAAAGCTTTATTCCAAAGTCACATTCTTAATTTTTGGGTGCTGTTCTCTAGAATGAGATGTCTTTTAAAAAATCTTGTACCTTATCATTTTATATTTTTTGAAGGGTATTTTGCATATACTGTTTCACTTATTGTAACTCTCAAGAATTTCTATGAAATTTCAGTGGTGAATTCACTGTTAGAGTACATTATTAATAATTTAATAAAATGAAGATATAAAATAACATTCACTTTAATTGTTTTCTGATAGACAGCTTTATTCTTAAGTTTTGGTGAGAACTGTAGATTAAGAGAACTGTATCTCAAACCATGTTTTTTTTTAAGAAACCTTTTAAACTTGATTTTACTGCCACTAGGGGGTGCCTGGAAATTGAGTCTTTGTATTTACAATTTCTTTCTGAGAAAGAAAAAAGTATAAGCTAAGTAAAAGCAACAAAATAACCATTTGAGTGTCCATATTTGAGTTTAGAATGATTTTGAAGTAAATTATGTTTCTCAGAAAATGGAATTTCAAGCTTTCTGAGAACATAAGAGCAAACTCTGTAATTTTTATAACAGTTGAAAAGCATTTAACCCTCCCCCCAAAATCAGATTTCTCTAATTAATTGAAAAGATGAAGCAGTACCCCTGTGGCCCCATGACACAACTGTAGATTATATTATAAATCATAGTAAAATTAGAAAAGGGAAAATTGTGTTTCATATTATAGGAAAGAGTCAGTCCAGTAGTGATTTATTGATTACCTACTAGATAAAAACAAGCTCTGTCCTCAAGGATCTTGTAACCTATTTATTATGGATAGTCATCCCTTTACAGAAAATTTCCTTAGATATTAACTTATCCCTGGTGTTCTTTAAGATACTCAGATTGTTTCATCAGATCTTCTTCCTAAGCTCTTCTTTTCTTTACCTGCTTTCAATGTTGGTGTTCTTGAGAGTTATTTTCTCAGCAAACTCTCTTAATATGCCTTCTCTCTGATATCTGTTTTGAACCCTTTAATTTCTAAATATATGTAGATAACTTATAAATCTCTATCAACTCATATGTCCCGGTTACCTATGGAGCTTTTCACTTGTATGTGTCCCATATGTAATTCTAAGCCATATGCCTAGAACTGAACTAATTATCTTCCCAAGAAATCTGAACTACTGTCTATATATTTTTTGTCTCAAATGTGCAATGGTATAAAATACTGACTCACATGCCCCAGTTGCCTATGGAGCATTTTACTTGTATGCATTCCATATGTAATTCAGAGTTGCCTAGAACTGAGCTCATTATCTTTTCTGAAGAAATCTATACTACTACCTATATTTTTTTTGTCAGAAATGTACAACAGTATAAAATACTGAGGTATATTCCAACTAAGATGATAATTATTAAAAAGGCCGATGTGCCAGGCACAGTGACTTGTGCCTGTAATCCCAGCTACTCAAGAGACTGAGGTTGGACTATTGCTTGAACTCAGGAGTTTGAGCTGCAGTAAGCTCTGATCGTGCCACTGTAGAGCGAGACCCCTTCTCTAAGTGGTGACCATTGGGCTGGGCATACAAGTAATTGACTTTGTGAAGATCATTTTTGATTTAATGGTGAGAATGAGAACCAGATTATAATAGATCGTAAGTGATAAGAGAAATGAAGAACTGGAGTTACTGTTGTTTTCAGAAACCTTGACTGTGAAGGGAAGGAGAAGTTGAGGAAGAAATAGGATTTAGAAACTAGAGAATTGTTGGAAGTACAAGAAGAGAGAGAGAGGAGGAGAGCGCTGGCTTTCTTTCTAGAAACTTCTTATAAAGACACCAATCCCATTGGATTAGCACCTGGCCCCTATGACCTCATTTAACCTGAATTAAATCCTGAAGACTCTTATCTCCAAATACAGTCACATGGGGAGTTAGAGAGTCAACATATGAATTCTAGAGGGACACAATTCTGTTCATAACTGGGAGGCAGGAGTAGAGCCAAGGGATTAAGTGTCAAAATAACATTATCTAGCAGGTTTAGAGACAGTAGGAAAGGTGTAAGAATAGAAGATTGGAGCCAAACGCAAATCATGTCTGGGTTCTGGATTTCACTGCTATAACAGTAGTAGCTAATGTTCAAATTACAGATAATACTGAAATAGAAAACATACAATAGTTACGACAGTAAGGATGTTAAGGAAGTATGAAGCTATAGTATTTGATAAGTGTCAGTGACACAGTAACTATCATTTATGAAACCAGGGTTATTTTTGCCAAGCCCTTTATATACATTATCTTATTAAATCCTCACATTAAATCATAAGTAGGTATTATTACCCATGTTTTACAGATGGAAAACTGAAATGAGGTGGAGGAGAGGAGATAGTGGCTATTGTAGCTTGTTTAAGGTCTTATTTGAAAAAACCTGGAGATAATTATTAACTTTAGTTTATATTTAAAGTAAACATAAATATAAGTAAAAATGTTATAACTAAAGGGGATAAACACAAAAATAACCAGCATATTTAGAGAATGAGAAACGTAGTCAATATACCAGGAAACAGTAATATGAAACGGAAGTACAGGCCAAAAAACTCAAATTTATTGGAATTCTTCATAAACAAGAAAGTGTTACATGCTCCCATTAAACACAGAATCTTTCAAACATGATTTTAAAAAATAGTTGTATATTATTTATCAGTGACACATCTTTTAAAGAAATGACAGAGAAAATAAAGGAAAAGAAAATGATACTCTGAGTACTTCAGAAAAATATTAACTATAAGAATGTATTATAGCAATATTGATATTACACAAAATTGAATTAAAGACAGATAGCATTGAGGACAATTTGCCAGGAAGATATGACAGTTGTGGACTTGTGTGCACAAGTCAACAAAATGTGACAAAATTAAAAGAAATAATAGACCAACCACACTGTCCACACAATTTTCAGAAACTAATGAATTAAGCAATAAATCTTTGTCAGGTATAGAAGATTTGATTAACCCAATTAAGCACATGGAATACTTAGAAAATTCACCATATATATCACAAGTTAACAGCCTAACAAATCATCTGAGGAAGCTGGAAAAGCAAGACCACCAAAATCCTAACTTTAGCAGAAGAATCCAGATCATCAAAATAAAAGCCCAAATACAGGACATAGAGGACAAAAATATAATAGAAAAAAAAAATCAATAAAACAAAAAGCTGGTTCTTTGAAAGGATAAGCAGAATTGATGGACCCCTAGCCAGATTGACCAAGAAAAAGCAAGAAACCACCCAAATAAACACAATCAGAAATGCAAAAGATCAAGTTATGACTGACCCCGAAGAAATACAAAAGATTATCAGAGATTACTATGTACACTTATATGGAAACAAACTTGAAAATCTAAATGAAACAGAGGACTTTCTGAAATCACACAACCTTCCCAGGTTGAAACAAGAATAAATTAAGACCCTAAATAGACCAATAACAACCTAGGTAATTGACTTTGTCATAAGAAAACCACCTACAAAAAAAAAGTCCTGGGCCAGATGGCTTTCCAGCAGAATTCTACAAAACATACAAGGAGAAGTTGATACCAGTCCTATTGAAAGTATTCCAGCTGGGCTCGGTGGCTCAGCCTGTAATCCCACGCCTTGGGAGGCTGAGGTGAGTGGATTGTCTGAGCCCGTAGGTTTGAGACCTGCCTGGGCAGCTTGGCAGGACCTCATCGCTACAATAAATCAAAAATTAGCTGGGTGTGGTAGCGCGTGCCTGTAGTTCCAGCTACTTGGAAGGCTGAGGCTGAAGGATCGTCGGAGCCCAGCAGGTTGAGGCTGCAGTGGCCAGGAGCAGCCACTGCACTCCAGTCTGGGCGACAGTGAGACTCCAACTCAAAAAAAAAAAAAAGGAAAGTATTCCAGGCAATCAAGGAAGATGGAACTCTCCCCAAATCATTTTATGAAGCTAACATCACATTGATACCCAAACCAGGTAAAGATCCAGCAAAGAAAGAGAACTACAGGCCAATATCACTGATGAACATAGATGCTGAATAAAATCTGCAACAAGATTCTAGCAGACTGGATGCAACAACACATCTCAAAAATCATCCACCATGATCAAGTAGGCTGCATCCCCGGGATGTAGGACTGGTACAACATCCGCAAGACCATAAACGTAATTAAATACATCAACATGATTATATCATTAGATGCGGAAAAAACTTTCAATAAAATCCAGTATCCCTTCTTGATAAAAACCCTCGAACACCTAGGCATAGATGGAACATATCTCAAAATATTAATAGCCGTCTATGAGCAACCCATAGCCAGCCTACTACTAAACAGACAGAAATTGGAAGCATTTCCTCTGAAAACCAAAACAAGACAAAGTCTGCCCACTCTCTTCCCTCCTGTTCAACATAGTGTTAGAAGTCCTAGCTAGAACAATGAGACAAGAGAAGGAAATCAGGGGTATCCAAATAGGAAAAGAGGAGGTTAAGTTTTCCCTCTTTAAAACGACATGATCCCATAACTTGAAAACCCAAGAGAATCTGTCAGAAACTTTCTTGGCACTGATAAAGGACTTTGACAGTCTCAGGATATAAAATAAATGTGCAAAAGACAGTCACATTCCTTTATACCGACAATAAGCAAACAGAAGCCCAAATAAAAAGCATAATCCCACTCATAATAGCCACACACACACACACACAAAAGAAAGAAATACCTTGGCATCTTCCTAACCAGAGAAGTGAAAGACCTTTACAATGAAAACTACAAAACACTGCTCAAAGAAATTCAAGAAGACACAAACAAATGGAAAAATATTCCATGCTCATGGATTGGAAGAATTAACATTGTTAAGATGTCCATCCTACCCTAGACAATCTACAGATTTAATGCAATACCCATTAAATTATCAGCATCATTCTTCTCAGACCTGGAAACGACAATACAGAAATTCATATGGAAACATAAATAACCACAAATAGCCAAAACAGTCCTCAGCAAAAGAAAAAGCAGGAGGTATCACACTTCCAGGCTTCACACTTTTTTCTAAGT
>CAUYQG010001701.1:0-15435 GCA_963574415.1 Tarsius wallacei
GCAAGAGGATCACCTGAGCCCAGCAGGTCAAGGCTGCAGTGGCCGTGAGTGTGCCACTGCACTCCAGTCTGGGTGACAGAGTAAGACTTCGACTCCAAAAAAAAAAAAGGACACATGAGGCCAACTTGTTGGGGGAGATGGAGCAGAGGGGGTGAGACAGAGCAGGGAGTTTGAGGAGGGACAGGAGTCAGGGACAGTGGTTCTGGGCAGCAGGACAACCACTGCGCCAGGGACATGTGGGAGGGCTGGATGCCTGTTTATATGAGGCTAGTGAGCCTGGTTTTGAGGCGAGGCAGGTCAGCGAGGCTCAGCTGTGTGATGCAGGTGTCAAGGGGGCAGAGAGTTGGCCAGAGGACTCTGATGCTTGAAGCACAGGGCGGGGTGGGTGCTGGAGGTTGCAGGGGAGGACCGTGGGTTCTTGGCTGCCAGGAGGGAGGTGAGGCAGGACTGATGGTGGAAGGTGGAGGCAGTCAGCAGGTGGGAGAACCACTGGTCTGAAGGGTTGCTGGTGGAGCGCTGAGGTGGGAGCGTTGCAGAGTGTGGAGACGTCCATGTGGGACAGTGTCGTGAAGGCTGAGGATGCGACCCAGAGCTGGGTGTAGTTCCTCACACCATAGTCCCGACTCTTTGGGAAGCCACAGCAGGGGGACCGCTTGAGCCTGGGAGTTTGAGACCAGCCTGGGCAGCATAGTGAAACTCTGTCTCTAAAAAAATTACCTGGGTGTGGTGGTGCGGGTCTGTAGTTCCAGCTACTCTGCAGGCTGAGGCACGAGGATCACGTGAGCTCAGGAATTCAAGGCTGCAGTGAGCTATGGTTGTGCCACTGCACTCCAGTGTGGGCAACAGAGTGAGACCTCATCTCTGTTTTTAATTTTTTTTTTAAATTTTTGTTGAGACAGTGTCTCACTCTGATGCCCAGATTGGTCTCTGGTCTCAAACTCCTGGACTCAAGTGATCCTCCCACCTTGGCCTCCCAAAGCACTGTGATTTTACGCATGAGCCACTATACCCTGCTATGACCCAGTCTCTTAAAAAAAAAAAGACTCTGACCATGGGAGTGGTGTTTTGTAGGATAGAGGAGCTGCTCTTCACGGTTGCAGATGAGACGGTTGCAGAACTTAGAGGCCAAGCGACTGGATAGTTCATCCTTGAGACTGTTGAAATTGCTAAGAATGATCACAAGAATAGTAACAGAAAAAAAAGATAGTGAGCCAGGTACTATCATCCCAGGACTTTGAGAGGCCAAGGTGGAAGGATCATTTGAGGTTAGGAGTTCAAGACCAGCCAGGGCTACATAGCAAGACCTCATCTCTACAAAAGAGAGAGAGATGAGGGGAATAGGAGAGAGGGAGGGGAGAGAAAGAGAGAGATATATGAGGAGACAGAACACAGGCAGCCATGCTCTTTGAAGGGGAAAGTGGACATGGTCACGGGAACCCTGAACAGTCCTCCTGTCCCAGGCTCTGGGCACATGAAGGAGGGGACGGCCTTCCCAGCGGCTGCCTCATGAGAAGATCGCAGGGTAGTGGCATCAGGCCAAGCAGGAGAGGAGGCCCATCGACTGCGTATTGATGGCCATCCCTGGTCCAGGGTTGAGGAGCTGAGTTAGGGACAGCAGTGCATGCTCCTCCCACTGAGCATCCATGTACTTGCAGGCGGGGTTGAGCGGGCCAGTTCCATGAGGAGCTGACTGTCCTGCATTCTGCGGCCTCCTCTGAGTCCTGGGGGCTTGCTGGCCTCCTTTCAGGGTCGCCCACTGCCAGGGTTCCCACAGCCTGCTGCTCTGCTCCGGGCAGGCCCAGGTGGAGGCTGCTGCCCGTCGCTGCGGGGCCACTGTCATCTCAGACCAGTTCTGGCGAGAAGCTCACAGAAGAGCATCCCTCTCCAAGTCAACTTTCCAGTGCACACGTCTGGTGACCCCTCACTGACTCAGCCTCGCTCAACCTCCAGCCTCATCGCCTGGACTCAGATGTGAGGAGGAAACCAGGAGGGCAGCAGCTCAGCCCGGCAGACACACAACACAGCCTGGAGAACGTGACAGAAGCTCCTTGTCACTCAGGCATGGTGGCAACCCCAGGCCTCGGGTTCCGCCACCTTCTGTGCCACCCAGGTGGGAATCCCTGGGCTGGTGGGTTGCCAGCACTGGGGAGCCCCCGGCTGGTCAGGTTCCAGCCTAGACACCAATCCCTGTTCCTGTTATCTGGTCAGAGCTCCAGCTTCCATGCCCAGGCCCTCTTGACTGGCCAAAAGGGTCTGCCTGGGGCCCTTTGCCAGAAGAGACTGGTGCCTTCATCCCTCAAAAACTTCATGGAAGCCAGGCATCGCAGCTCCTACATCTTGTTGGCCACACTTCAGATCCCATGGCCTTGACCCCAGAGCTTGTCTCCAAGGCCTTCCTTGAGCCTATTCAGAGGCTGCATGTCCTTTGGCTGCTTTGACCTCCTCTGGGAGCCTCCTGACCTCCACTTTAGAGGCTCCTAACTCTGTCCTTAGCGCTTCTGAACTCCAAGCTACTGCCATTCCATCCTTTTTTCCTCTTCTATCTGTCCCCCCCTCCTTCTCCTCTTCTTCCCTCCCACCTTCCTTCCCTCCCTTCCTCTCCACTTGATTCCTTAGAAGGAAAAGGAGGCCAGAAGCATGGCATTTTCACAGTGAGGTTTCTTAGAAAGAGGACAGACCTCGACAATACAGAGTCTAGTCCTCCCTGATGGATCCATTTTCAGTGAACTGGCCCACCCTGCAGAAAATATTCAGCAGGCTTTGAGCTCACACCAGCCCCTGTGACGGGCATTGGTGGGATGGCAGCAGGGAGGTAGGCCGTCTGCTCTGCTCCCAGATGACAGAGCCAAGCACGATGGACCTGAGCCGTCCCTTGAGATTTTAGTGACAAAATGAATTTTCCAAATCTCATCAGCAGTGACCAAGATGATAATTGCTAAATCTGTATCAGAATGGAAAAGGTTTATGGCACTTCATGAAGTTTCCAGATTTTGTAGGAAGAAAGGGGATGTTATGATACAATATTTACTGAAAAGAACGGAAAAAAATTAGTGTGCACACAAAAACATAAAGTTAATAACATAACTTAAAGTTAATAACATAAAATTAATCATCAAAGGAAAAGACAATTCAATAAGAATAGAAACTCCAATTAAATTAATTAATTAGGCCGGGCTCAGTGGCTCAGCCTGTAATCCCAGCGCTTTGGGAGGCCGAGGTGAGTGGATTGCCTGAGCCCGCAGGTTCGAGACCTGCCTGGACAACTAGGTGAGACCTCATCTCTACAATAAATCAAATAACTAGCCTGGCATGGTAGCGCACGCCTGTAGTTCTGGCTACTTGCAAGGCTGAGGTGGGAGGATCACCAGAGCTCAGCAGGTTGAGGCTTCGGTGGCCGGGAACGTGCTACTGCACTCCAGTCTGGGCGACAGAGTGAGACTCCAACTCAAAAAAAAAAAAAAAAAAAATTAATTAATTAATCAATCTTGAGTCAGGGTCTCACTCTGTCACCCAGGCTGAAGTCCAGTGGCACAATCATTGCTTACTGCAGCCTTGACCTTCTGGGCTCAGGTGATCCTCCCACCTCAGCCCTGAGTTGCTGGAATTACCTACAGGCATGTACCACCATGACCAGATAATTTTTTAATTTTTTTTTTCTTTTTTGTAGAGACAAGGTGTCGCTATGTTGCCCAGGCTGGTCTTGAACTCCTAGGCTCAAGCCAATCCTCCTGCCTTGACCTCCCAAAGTGCTGGAATTGCAGGCTTGAGCTACCTCGCCCAGCCAAAACATCCAATTTAAAAATGAGCAGCCAGGTACAGTGGCTCACGCCTGTCATCCCAGCATTTTCAGAGGCTGAGGCGAGAGGATTGTCTGAGCCCATGGGTTCAAGACAAGCCTGGGCAACATGTCGAGACCTTGTCTCTACAATTAAAAAAAAATTAACCGGACATGGTGGCCTGTGACTTTAGCTCCAGCTACTTGGAAGACTGAGGTAGAAAGATCACCTAAGCCCAGCAGGTCAAGGCCGTGATGGCTGTGAGCGTGCCACTGCACTCCAGCCTGGGTGACAGAGTGAGACTGCAGCTCAAATAAATAAATAAATAAAATAGAAATAAAAATTAAAAATGAGCAAAATATTTGAACAGACCACAGAAGAAGACATGAATGGCCAGAGAGCACATGAAAAGTGCCCACATTGTTATTCATCAGAGAATGCAAATTCAGCTCCAGAGGTCTATTAGGGAAGAGTTTTGGCAATTTCTGTTATTTGAGAATTGCATACCTGCTTTTGGACCCAGCAATGCCGTGCCTCATTACCCAACAAAAATGGCATATGCTCACACAAAAAACTTGTATAGGAATATTACCAGAACCTTTGTTTGTAATAGCCAAAAACTGGAAACAACTCAAACACTCCACAACAGGTGAATTGAAACAAGCAGTGGTATATCCACAAAATGGAATATGACCCAACGATAAGAATAAATGCATCACCGATGAGCACCACAACTCAGAAGAATCTCAAAAATGTTATGCTGAGAAAACCACGCCGGACACAAAGAAGGACATTCTACACTATTCCATTCATATACAATTTAATAACAAGACAACGAATCCGCAGTGATGGAGCTCAAACCCTGGCTTGCCCCTGGAAGCATGGATGGGGATGGATGAGAAAGAGGCATGGAGAAACCCAGTGTGGAGGCTCACACCTGTCATCCCAGCACTTTGGGAGGCATAGGTGAAAGGATTGCCTGAGCCGAGGGGTCCGAGACCAGCCTGGGCAACTTGGCGAGACCTTGTCTCTACAATAAATCAAAAAATTAGTCGGGCGTAGTGGCTTGCGCCTCTAGTTCCAGCTACTTGGAAGGCTGAGGCAGAAGGATTGCCTGAGCCCAGCAGGTTGAGGCTGCGGTGGCTGTGAGCTTGCCACTGCATTCCAGCCTAGGCAACCGACCAAAAAAAAAAGAAAAGAAAGACGCACAAAGGAACTACCTGGGGTGATGGAATTAGTCTATATGTTAATGGGTGTGGATTACATGTGCACACTACCTGTGTCAAAATTCACCAAACAGGTAAGATTTGTGCATTTCACTGTGTGTACACTAAAAAACTTTTTAAAAACCCATAAACATTAAACTTTCATTAATGATATGCATGTTGAAGCCTTTAGAGGTAAAGTGCACTGACTTCTGGACTTTATTTTAATTAATTGATATGCATGTGATAAAATAAATATAGCAAAGTGTTAATTATAGCATGTAGGTGGTAAATATATTTTCAGGTTTTCAATATGTATGAAAAATCTCATGATAAAATAATAGTGTGAAGATAACATGCAAAACAGAGATATATTGCAGAATTAAGATTATGGTCAATTTTAAAAAATCACCACAAACATTAACTTTGAATTTTTATATTAAACTAAAATACTTTAGCATAATTCTTGTATTACCAAAGTAAGAAATAGAGCTCATTATAGAAATTTTTGAATATGCAGAGAAGTAGAAACAAAATTTTTATAAATCTGTAATCTCATGACCCTTAGAAAACCATTTACAATATATTAGTATATTTCTTTTTATACTTGACATATCTTGAACATTTTCCCCATCAGTAAACGTTCTTCAAAAATATGATTTTTAGATAGTAATATGTTCCATTGTATGGGCATACTATATATAAATTGTTTAATCACTCCCTATTGTTAGATGTTGGCTTGTTTCCAAGTTTTTCCATCGCAAACAAAGCTGGGGTGAACATGGCTGTGCGTACATCTTTGACCACATTTTGATTTTTCCTTAGGTTGGATTTTTTTTGAATTTCGCTTACTTGGTCAGAGGTTAGGAACATTTTTCAATGTTTATTGCCAGCAATTTGTTTTCCAGAAAGGTTATACCAATGTACATGCCCTACATAGTGTATGAGGGTGTTTTTCTGGAACTTGGTAATCTTTGGGTATTTATTTTATTTTATTTTTTTCTAAAATGCCAGTGCCATAGTACTTTCTTTAAATTTAGTTTGTATTTTTTCCAGTTTATGGAGGGTGGGGATTGTATCATATTATCATTTTAATTTGTATTCCTTTAAATACTGCTACATTTAAACATTTCTTTTTTCCAAACTCTTATTCAGGATTTGCATTTCTTCTCTGAATTATCTGGCTACATTCTTCCTCTGTCATTCTGGTGTGTGTGGGGGAGGGGGAATTTGTACTATTTTTATATTGACTTGTTGAAGCCACTCGTAAAATAAGTATATTAAATCTCATGCCTTATGTGTTTGCTACAGCTGTTTCTCAGTTCATTGCTTATCTTTTTATTATACTTTTTATTGTGAATTACAGATTCACATGTAGTTTTAAGAAATAATAAGGAGAGATTCGGCTTACCCTTCACCCAGTTTCCCTCAGTGGTAAGATCTTGTAAAATTATAGTACAATGTTGCAACCAGGATATTAACATTGATACAGTCAAGACATAGAACATTTCTGTTACCACCAGGATGCCCTGCCTTGTTTTTCATGATCATAGCCACTTCCTCCCTGTCCCCAACCCCTCCTTAATTCCTGGCAACCCCTAATCTGTCCTCATTTCCACAATTGTGTCATTTTAGGTATTTTATATAAATGGAGTCATGCAACATGTCAACTTTTGGGATTGTCTGTGTTCACTCAGCATGGTTTTAGGCTGCTGCATGTATCAGTACTTTGTTCCTTTTTTATTTGAGTAGTATTTCATGATTTGGATATACCAGAGTTTAACCATTCACCCACTGAAGGACATTGGGATTGTTTCCAGTTTTTGAACATGATGAATGAAGCTGCTACCAACATTCTTGTACAGATGACCATGTGAACATGCCCTCATTTATCTGGGATTAATATATAGGAGTGCAATTTCTGGGCTGTATGGAAGATGTGTGCTTAGTTTTCCAAGAAGCTGTCAAAGTCTTTTCCAGAGTGCCTGTGCCATTTTACATTCCCACTAGGAATATATGAGTGGTGCAGTTTCTCCATACCCTTTCCAGCATTTGGTGTTGTCACTACTTTTATTTTTAAATTCCTGGTAGGTGTTTAGTAATAGCACATGGTGGGTCTGATTGGCGTTCCCCCAATGACTAATGATTCCAACATCTTTCCCTATGCCCAGTTGCCAGTAGGATTCCTCCTTAGTGAATTATCTCTTATGTCTTTGTCCATGTTCTCATTGGATTGTTTCTTTTCTTTTCTTTTTAACTGTTGAGTTTGGGAGTTCCTTATGTATACTAGATACTAGTCCTTTGTTGACTATGTCATTTGCAAACATTTTGTCCCAGTCTTAATATGGTATTGTGTAGGGCAAATGTTTTTAATTTTGATGAAGTCTGAGTTATCAACTTTTCCTTTTGTGAATAATGCTCTTGGCGCCAAGTCTAAGAACTCTTTGTTTAGTCTTGTAACCAGAAGCTTTTTCTCTTATGATTTTTTTCAAAAGATTTTATAGTTTTACATTTTACATTAAGCCCATGATCCGTTTTGAGTTTGTTTTTATATTATGTGTAGGGGTTTAGTTGAGGTTCTTCTCCTTCCTCTTGCTCTTCCTCTTCCTCCTCCTCTTCTTTTTTTTCTTCTTCCTCTTCCTCCTCCCCCTCCTCCTCCTCCTCCTCCTCTTTCTTCTTCTCTTACTTCCCTTCTTCTGCTTTCCTTCTGATTCTTCTTCTCCTCCTCCTCCTCCTTCCCTATAGATGTCCAGTTTCTCCAGCACCATATTTTGAAAGGCCATCTTTTCTCCCCTGAACCACTTTGCACCTTTGTCAAAAATCAACTGGGCATGTACATGTGGGTTTACCTCTGGTTCTCTGATCTGTCCTGTTGATCTGTTATTCTAGAATAAGTCTTGAAGCTGGATTGCCTGATGGCTTTTACTTTATTCTCTTTCAAAATTTTTTCAGCTTCTTTTGTGCCTTTGCCTATCCATCTAACTGTTAGAAACATCTTGTCTATGTCTAAAGAAAATCTACCTGGAGTTAAATTGATTTATCGATTTAGAGATAAGTGACATCCTTGCTATGTTATCTCCCAAGTCATTAACACAATATCATTTATTTAGATCTTTGATCTCTTTTATTAGTGTTTTGTGGTTTTCAGCACACATATCCTGTACATGTTTTATTAGGTTTACACTTAAGTATTTGATTTTTTGAGTGGTTATAGATAGTATTTTATTTTTAATGTTGGTGTTCACATTTTTATTAGTAGTATATAAAGTTACACTAGACTTTTCCATCTTGATCTGGTATCAGCAACTTGGCTGAAGTCATTTTTTAGTTGTAGGAATGTCTCAGTAGATTCCTTGGAGTTTCCTATGTAGACAACCATGTTGCCTGCATGTAGGGACAGTTTTCTTCATGACTTTGATTTCCTTTTCTTGTCTGAATGCTCTGGCTAGAATTTCCTGCCCCATGTTGAACAAGGGTGGTGGATGCAAACCTCCTAGCCTTGTTCCTAAAGTTTTGGGGGAAAGGATTCAGTCTTTCTCCAGTAAGCGTGATATGAGTTATAGGTTTTTTGTTTCAGCTTGAGGAAATTTCCCTCTATTCTTAATTTTCTAAGAGTCTTTATCAGGAATTGATTGAATTCTGCAAATGTTTTTCCTGCAGTGATTGTTATGATCACATGATTTTTCTTCTCTATTCTATTAATACAGACTATGCTAGTTGACTTTCAAACATTGAACTAGTCTTGTATCCTGGGAACAAACACCACTTTGTGATGACGCATGATTCTGAATTTTATTTGCTCATGTTTTGTTCAGGATTTTTGCATCTACATTAGTAATGGATATTATTGGTTTGCCATTTTCTTTGTTGTACTATTTTTATCTGGTTTTGGTATCAGGGTAACATTCGCTTCATAAAATAAATTGGGAAGTATTCCCACCTCTTATATTTTATGGAAGAGCTTTTTTAGAATTGCTGTCAATTCTTTAACTGTTTGGTAGAATTAGCCAGTGAAACCATCTGGGCCTGGATGTGTGTGTGTGTGTGTGTGTGTGTGTGTGTGTGTGTGTGTGTCAGCATCTCACTGTCAGGCTGGAGTGCAGTGGCACGGTCATGGTTACCACAGCCTTGACCTCCAGGGCTCCGGCGATTCTTCCACCTCAGCCTTCCAAGTGTCTGGAACCACAGGCGTGCGACACCATGCCCAGCTAATTTTTTGATTTATCTTAGAGATGAGGTCTTGCCAAATTGCCCAGGTTGGTCCCGAACCCTTGGGCTCAGGCAATCCTCTAGCCTCGGTCTCCCAAAGTGTTGGGATAACAGGTGTGAGCCACCACACCAGGCCGAGATTTCTTTTTTGGGAGTTTTTAAGTTATAAATTCTATTTCCTTAATATTGACAGAAGTAAGGTGTTCGTAGTATTTCTTTATTTTCCCTTTGGTCTCTGCAGAATCTGTGCTGATGCCTCAGTTTTATTTCTGATATTGGCAATTCATGTCTTGTTTTATTTTTTTCTTTGTCCATCTTGCCTGAGGTTTGTCAATCCTATTGATCTTTTCAAAGATCCAGTTCTTTGTTTCATTGATTTATCTCTATTTTCTGTTTTTAATTTCATTGAGTTTTTTCTCTTTTCTTTATCATTTCCTTCCTTCTTGCTTTGAGTTTATTTTGCATTTTTTTTCTAGGTTCTTTGGGTGAGAACTTAGAATGCTAGCCTGGGACTTTCGTTCTTTTTTAATGTGTGCATTTAGTGCTAATAAGACTTTCCTCTCAACATTGCTTTCACTGTATTCCATAATTCTTTCTTTCTTTCTTTCTTTCTTTTTTTTTTTAGTTGGAGTCTTGCTCTGTTGCCCAGGCTGGAGTTTAGTGACACGATCATGGCCACTGTAGCCTCGACCTGCTGGGCTCAGGCAGTCCTTCCGCCTCAGACTTCCAAGTAGCTAGAACTATAGGCATGTGCCACCACGCTAGGCTGATTTTTTAAATTTATTGTAGAGATGAAGTCTTGCCAAGTTACTCAGGATGGTCCCAAACTCCTGAGCTCAGGCAATCCTCTCGTCTCTGCCTCCCAAAGTGCTGGGATTACAGGCGTGAAGCACTGAGCCCAGTACTTTTTTTTTTTTTTTTTTAAATAAAGACATGGTCTCACTCTGTTGCCCAGGCTGGAGTGCAGTGGCACAATCACAGCTCACTGCAGCCTCAAACTCCTGGTCTCAAGTGATCCTCCTGCCTCAGTCTTCTGAGTAACTAGGACTACAGGGTGCACTGTCACACCCAGCTAATTTTTTAATATTTACTTCTTTATTTTTGAATTGGAGTCTCACTCTTTTGCTCAGACTGGAGTGCAGTGTCATGATCATGGCTCACCACAGCCTTGATCTCTTGGGTTCAGGTGATCCTCACCCTCCCTAGTAGCTAGAACTAAGGTGCACACCACCACGCCTGGCTAATATCTTTATTTTTATTTGTGTATTTATTTGAGTAGGAGTCTCACTCTGTCACCCAAGCTGGAGTGCAGTGGCACACTCACGGCCACTGCAGCCTTGACCTGCTGGGCTCAGGCAATTCTTCTGCCTCAGCCTTCCAAGTAACTGGAACCACAGGGACGTGCCAGCGTACCCAGCTAACTTTTTGATTTTTTGTAGAGACGAAGTCTTGCCAAGTTGCCAAGGCTTGTCTCAAACCCAGGCAATCCTCTTGTCTCGGCCTCCCAAAGCGCTGGCATTACAGGCATGAGCTACCATGCCTGGCTATTTTGTAGAGATGAGATCTTGTAAAGTTTCTCAGGCTGCTCTTGAACTCCTGGGCTCAAACGATTCTCCTGCCTCAGCCTCCCAAAGTGCTGGGATGACAGGCCTGAGCTACTGTGCACAGGCTTTATATTTACTTTTGTAGAGATGGGGTCTTGCTGTGTTGCCCTGGCTTGTCTCAAACTCCTGGCCTCAAGCGACCCTCCCGCCTGGACCTCCCAAAGTATTGAGACTATAGGCATGAGCTGTTGAGCCCAGACTGTTCCCGATTTGGTATGCTTCATTTTTTCTTAATTCATTTCAACACATTTTTTAGAAATTTCTCTTGCGCCATCTTGGTAGTGCGTTGCTTAGTTTCCAGTTGTTTGAGAATGTTACTCTCTGTTATCAATGTCTGGTTGGATTCAGTGTGTTCAGAGAAGCAGCTCTGTGTGATGTCAGTTCTTCAGTTTCCTGCCATCCCTCCACCTGCCAGCCTGGCAGCTCCTGCTGTGGGCGCCAGGCTTGGAGGCGAGCCTTGAGGTCGCAGAACTAGGGACCAGGACTTGGCAGGTTTTTATGTTATCCCTGGCTGCTGTAAAACAATAAAATGAAACCCCAGGCTCAATGGTGAGTATTGAAATAGTGACAGAACAAATGCCCACAGGAGCCTCCCTGGCTGATCCTCCAGGGCCACTGTGGGAGTAATTTGAAGTCAAGTTACCTTTCTTGTTCTCTTTTGTTTCAGATGGGCAATGCGTTCACATGGGCCAAGACACAAATGACATTAAAAGAAAATACAAGAGACCGGATGTGGTGGCTCATGCCTGTCATCCCAGTACTTTGGGAGGCCGAGGCGAGAGGATTGCCTGAGCCCAGGGGTTTGAGACCAGCCTGGGCAACTTGGCAAGACTTGGTCTCTACAGTAAATCAAAACAATTAACCGGGCGTGGTAGCAAGCGCTTGTGATTCCAGCTACTTGGAAGTCTGAAGTGGAAGGATCGCCTGAGCCCAGCAGGTTGAGGCTGCTATAGAAAAAAGAAAAAAAACAATGAACAATAAAGGGTCTCACTCCCACCCCTCCCCCATCACTCTGTTCCTCCCCTCCACCCTGTCCTACAAACATATGCTTCATATGCCTCTTAAGATCCGATTTTACAAATACGAATATATTATTATGGCTTCCTTTCCTCTTCTGTTCTTTTTTCTGGTTTTTATTTGTTTGTTTTGAGTCAGAGTCTCACTCTGTCACCCAGGCTGGAGTGCAGTGGCATTATCATGGCTATGGCAGCCTCAACCTGCTGAGCTCAGGAGATCCTCCCACTTTAGCCTTCCAAGTAGCTGGAATCACAGGCATGTACCACCACACCTGGCTAACCCTTCGATGTATTTATTTATTTATTTATTTTTAGAGACGAGGCCTTGCTATGCTGCCCAGGCTGGTTTTGAACACCTGGGCTCAAGTGATCCTCCTGCCTTGGCCTCCCAAAGTGCTGGGATTATAGGCATGAGGCACTGCGGCCGGCCTCTTCCCCTTCTTTTTTACACAAAAGGGAGCATAGCGAGCATCAAGAACACAGACTCTTGTGTTGATGAGCCGCAGATGATTTAACTGGTTCCCACTTAGTTTCCAGTCTGTTGCTGTCACAAATGACACCACAGTGAATAACTCTGTAGACAGGTCCTGTGCAAGTCTGGTGGTATAGCTGCAGGATAAATCCCCAGAGTTGGCACTGCTGATACTGAGAGCATACCTGTTTGAAATTTTGGCAAGGATGCTAAGCCTAGGTTTTAACTGTCATTGACAAATTGACAGTGTCCAAACCCCAGCTCTTCCATTCATCAGCTGTGTGTCCTTAGGCAAGTTTCATAACCTCTCCATGCCTCAGTTTCACCATCTGTATTATGAGGAAAATGACAGTGTCTGTCTCATGTGATTATTTGAGGATGAAGTAAGTTAATATGTGTGTAAAGCCTTTAGGACAGGGCCTGGCCATGGGGTATCCTCTAAGTGGTGCTGTCACTGTGGGAGGTGTGGGCTGGTGAGCTTGGGCTCTGGAGTGAGGCTGACCAAGGTCAAATTCATTTCCTTACCTGTAAGGTGCAGACAGTGGGCGTGTTCATCCTCGGCCTGGTGGTGGCTCATGCCCGTGATCCTGGCACTTTGGGAAGTGGGAGATCACCTGAGCTCAGGAGTTGGAGGTTGCAGTGAGCTAGGACAATGTCCCTGCATTCTAGCCTGGGCAGTGGAGAAAGACCTGCCTCAAAAAAATAAAAAATAGCTGGGTACGGTGGCTCACGCTTGTCATTCCAGCACTTTGGGAGGTAGAGGGGAGAGGATTGCCTGAGCCCAGGGGTTCAAGACCAGCCTGGGCAACTTGCAAGACCTCATCTCTACAATAAATAAAAAAATTAGCCAGGCATGTTGGCATGCACCTGTAGCTCCAACTACTTGGAAGGCTGAAGCAGAAGGATCACCTGAGCCCAGAAGGTAGAGGCTGTGGTGGCAGTAAGCGTGCCACTGCACTCCAGCCTGGGTGACAGAGTGAGATTGCAACTCAAAATAAAATAAAATAAAAAATAAAATAAAAAAGAAAGAATAGTAGTACTTGTCCTTATAGCATTTTTGTAGGATTGAAATGGAAAATGTGTGTGTGTGTGTGTGTGTGTGTGTGTGTATCTCACTTGGGACAGTGCCTTGCACTGAGTAAGCACTATTTTTATTTTTATTTTTTGTAGCAATGAGATCTCGCTATGTTGCCCAGGCTGGTCTCAAACTCCTGGACTCAAGAGATCCTCTCGTTTCAGCCTCCCAAAGTGCTAGAATTACAGGTATGAGCCACCGTGCCTGGCAAGTACCATTGTGTTTCATCAAACCCAAGATGCCATGAATTGTAAGACATATCATTATTTTATAGACTAGGAAGGAAAAACCATTACAATTAAATGATGGCATGCCTTTGACTGTTACACCTCCTCACTGCAAATATACTACAACGTGAAAAATGCATATCTTAGAATTGATGAAATATGGGATGTAAGTGTCAGAGATTCCATGCTTGTGTTCATTTAAAATGGGGCCAGGTTTGGTGGCTCAGCCTGTTATCCCAGCACTTTGGGAGGCTGAGACAAGTGGATTGCCTAAGCCCGTGGGTTCGAGACCAGCCTGGGCAACTTGGCAAGACCTCATTTCGACAATAAAAAAATAAAAGATTAGCCAGGCATGGTAGCACACACCTGTAGTTCCCACTACTTGGAAGGCTGAGGTGGAAGGATCGTTAGAGCCCAGCAGGTCAACAATGGGGTGGCAGTGAGTTTGCCACTGCATTCCAGCCTCAGTGACAGAGTGAAACTCCAACTCAAAAAAAAAAAAAAAAGAAAATACATCTTGGATATTGTTCTGTATTGATACAAAAGAGGTTCTCCTTTTTTTAAATGGCCCTACAGTAATCCCCTGTGCAAATGATTTAACCCTTTCCCACTTAGTTTCCAGTCTGTTGCTGTCACGAACGACACCACAGTGAATAACTCTGTAGGCAGGTCATCGTGCAAATCTGCTAGTGTGTCTGTAGAACAGATCACCAGAGTTGGCTCTGCTGGGCCCAAGGTACACCTGTTTGAGATTCCACAGGGACGCGGAGCCCAAGTTACAAGTTGCAACTTAGACCTGGGAGAGCGTAGACCAAGACCGATGGAAAAGAGTGGCCCCATGAAATGTCAGCTAAACTAGAGAGCCCACCCCAGCATGGGGGGGAAGGGCACCACATTCACCGCTGGGCCACGTGAGGTGCTCAGACTTTCTGAAAGGCGTTTTCCTTTTCTTTTTTCAATTCTACCTCTGGAAAGCTAGCTTACCAAAATCCCAGCACAAATTCCAAAGACATGTGTCATACCAGCAAGCACTTGGGTGTGGCAAGCCCTGTGCTCAGTCCTATATAGATACGGACTCATCAAATGTTCATAGCTCTCTGAGGCGGGGCCACCATTGGATCTTACAGATGCAGAAACTTGAACCAGACAGGGTGAAGCTAACAAGCCACAGAGATAGGCATGGACCCAGTCAGCCTGGCACAAGTCTGTCCTCTTCAGTGGACAGATACACTATTTTGCAATACAGCAGTGAAAAAGAAAATTGAGGCCGGGCATGATAATTCATGCCTGTAATCCCAGCACTTTGGGAGGCCGAGACAGGACGATTTCTTGAGGCCAGGAGTTTGAGACCAGCCTGGACAACACAGCAAGACCCATCTCTATTTATTAAAAGTAAAAAATAAATAAATAAACTGAGATGCCTAAATGTCCCAGAGTGAGTTAGTTAATATGATTATAAACCCACTGTGGAAAACAAGGCAACTATGATAAAGAATAAAGTCAATCTTTATATATCAACATCAACCTATGCACTTAATATATTGTCCTGCCAAAAAAAATTTTTTTAAAAGAGATTGGAGCCAGGCTCGGTGGCTCAGCCTGTAATCCCGTGCCTTTGGGAGGCTGAGGTGAGTGGATTGCCTGAGCCCGTGGGTTCGAGACCCGCCTGGGCAAGCGAGACCTCATCTCTACAATAAATCAAAAAAAAAAATTAGCCGGGCGTGGTAGCGCGCACCTGTAGTTCCAGCTACTTGGAAGGCTGAGGCGGAAGGAACGCCGGAGCCCAGCAGGTCGAGGCTGCGGTGGCCGGGAGCGGCCACTGCACTCCAGTCTGGGCGACAGAGTGAGACT
>CAUYQG010001710.1:0-10317 GCA_963574415.1 Tarsius wallacei
TCAAAGAAGTGTCTAGGCAAAGCAACTTCTGCAGGTCTGACTGACTAAGCTTTCTTCAAGGTTGGGGACTGATGCGCTTCCACAAGAGGAGATGGGATCCAGATGCCTACAGGGTCAAGGAATGGCACCTTGGCTCAGCACATAGCATGGCCCCTTTAAGGTTTGTCCCTTGTTTTCTCCAGGCTCAGAAACAAAACAGAGTGGCTCAGAAATAAGAAACACTTAGGCATATCTACTGCATGTATACACATCTCAGAATTGAGACAAATACTTTCTCATTCTAGATTTCTTTCTCTATTCTTTTTTTTTTTTTTAAGTCGGTGTCTCACTCTGTTGCCCAGGCTGGAATGCAGTGGCATGATCATGACAATCATGGCTTACCACAGCCTTGACCTCCTGAGCTCAGGCGATCCTTCCCCCTCAGACTCCCAAGTAGCTGAGACTACAGGCACATGCCATCGTGCCTAGTTAATTTGTTTGTTTGTTTGTTTTTGTAGAGACAAGGTCTTGCTATGTTGCCCAGATTGATCTGAAACACCGGGGCTCAAGTGATCCTCCTGCCTCAGCCTCCGAAAGTGTTAGGATTACAGGCATGAGCCACCATGCCTGGCCTCCTCATTCTAGATTTCTAAGTAAGCCCTGAAAAAAAAATTCCACCCAGACCTAAAGGATTAAAGACAAGAATCAGATGCAGGCAGTGACTCTGTTCTAAGGAAATTAATGCCATTTGTCACAGATACCCAGGCTCATGAGCACTCTGCCCAGAGCAGTGAAAAATGTCAACATGAACAACAACAAGTTTACCACTGTACCTGATTTATCACGGCCTCTGTGATAACTGCAAACATGTGATCGGAATCTAGTTTTAAGCAACCATTGAGTAAGTAGCTGAAATACCAATTCCCTACTATTTTTAAACAGGACAATCTGAGTTTCCTAAAGTTGGCCCCTGGAAAGACTGCTTGCCAAAAGACTGGGAGTATTCCTGATTTGCTCCCAAGAAAAACATTATTCATATAATGACATTCTAGCTCTTCAGAACTCTCAGGGTCCTTAGAGTGCCTCAAATACCCTTGGTTTGGGTGACATTGAGTCAAAACTTAATGGTTTTTGGCTTATAGTCAGCAGGATTTACAAATAAGACACCAAAAACCACGTCATTTTTATTATTAACTTTTTTCTGATTATAAATACAGTGTACGTCATTGTAGAAAATTCAAGAATGCAGAAAAGAGTACAGCAAGAAAATCCAAATCACCCGTCATAGAACCATCATAGAACCACCTGGGTATAGAACTATTAGCATCTTCCTGCATTTTAAAGTATAGTTGAGTTCCAGACATTATACTTCATTAAAAAGCATTAATGAAGTATAGTAAATTCATATGATACGGCCAATAAAATCAGATTTTTCAAGAATACTTAATTAACTTGGAAGAGTGTACGTGATATAATAAAAATTCATGTTGCATTTTTTTTAGTATGATCTGAATTTTGTGAAAAGAAAACATACATTGCTTGTATGTATATATATATTTTTAATATAAATCAGCCATAGGTGGTAGTGCGCACTAGTAGTTCCGGCTACTTGGAAGGCTAAGGCAGAAGGATTGCCAGAGCCACACACACACATTTTAAAATCCTGAGAAGAATTGGTTAATAAACAAATGAATGAATCAATGAAAAGTGGCTGCAAATTCTCTGTCACTCTTCACTCCACCTTACCCCATCCCCAAGTTGGTGTCTTTCTCCATTTCCTTGAATCTGGCTAGGCCTGACACTGATTTGACCAATCGAATAAAGTATAAATGGCCCTGTGCTAATTCTGGGCCTAGCTTTTAAGAGGATTGGCAACTCCTAATTCTTCCCTCTTGGAACTCAGCTGCCATGCTACAAGGACACCTAGACAGCCATGGAAGAGCCATGTGCAGGACAATCATCCTCCTAGGTCAGCAGCTGTAGCCAGCACCTGCCAGCATTCATACCAGCTTGCCAATCATGCTAATCACCCAAACTGGAAGTGGGTCTTCCTTCCTCTAGTGGCTGTTGGGCCATCCAGATGGCACACAATGGAACAGAGATGAACTGTGCCCAAGCCCCGACCAAGTTGCAAAGTCATAAACAAAGATTTTTATCATTTTAAGCCACAAAGCTTTAAGATGGCTTGTTTTACAGTATTAGAAAATGATGTGGTTCTGTTGGCTAAAATTGGAGTCTCTTGCGACTTTTCTTCTTTCATCCTTCTCTTGCACTTAAATTCTTTGTACTTCAATATTCTTTTCTTCCATTTTAGATAATATACTTGAGCGAATAGTTAGGATGACTTCTCAACATTAGAAAATGCTGTGGGAAAATACGCATATATTATATATGTGATTTCCCAGTTTTCAGCAATACAGTAACTGCTATTCATTAGGAAAACACACTTCACTTGTCCAAAAACATACCAGATTGCCCCTTGGTGCCATAAGCAGGAATCTGTTAGAGAGAAATATTAAGGCATGTGAGAGCCCATGTGCTTCAACCACCCTGACTCAGGTAGGAGGAGATTGATTGTGTTTTCTTTCTTTCTTTTTTTTTTTTTTTGAGTCAGAGTCTCACTCCATTGCCCAGGCTGGAGTGCAGTAGCATGCTCACAGCCACCCCAGCCTTGACCTGCTGGGCTCTGGCAATCCTTCTGCCTTAGCCTTCCAAGTAGCCAGAACTACTGGTGTGCACTACCACGTCTGGATGATTTTTTTTTTTTTTTTTTTGATATATTGTAGAGACGAGGTCTCATCAGGTTGCCCAGGCTGGTCTCGAATACCTGGGCTCAGGCAGTCCTCTCACCTCGGCTTCCCAAAGTGCTGGGATTGCAGGATTGAGCCACCGCTCCTGGCCGGCTGTGTTTTCTAACTCATGAATGGCCTTCTTTCTAAAAGGCAATCTGCCTGATGTATCCCGCCGTAGCAAAGCCAGAAATGCCAACTGTCTTATCTCTGTCTTTTTGAAGTACTCCAGCCCACAGAGTTCCAAAAGCTGATAAGACAGTCCATGTTATAAGACCCTAGTGTAATATAACTTCCTTCTATTCAAAATTAGTTTTAAAATTCTGATCTAAGAAAGAAAAATCCTGAACAATAGTAAATGTAACCTCACAACAGGTCTGAATAATTCATTTTAATTATTTGCATACATTTATCATATTATATGACCATGTTCACATGCCTACTATTTTAATTTTCAATAAGGCTTTGAACTAAGCCTTTTTGCTTTAACTTCAAGATAAGTTCAGACACATGTCTGTAGGTTGACCTTCCATTCCTAGGAGGAAGGAGATTCTTTAGAATCAGCTCTATCCCTGTGCTTGTAGTAAGCCATCTCTGAATTGTTTTTATTTACAATGCTTCTGACACCAAACACGTGGGATTTTTTTCTCACATCAGTCAACCCTCTAATTCCCCAGACACCAGTTAGGTGCTCTCTAATTCAGTTCAATTCTGACACTAACTACCCAGTGTTAGTGCAGGCCCCACATGTCAAAGGCTCGGTCCCAAAAAACTGTCCCTACTTCAGCCACCAAGTGCAAGCCCAGGCCACCCATACTTCTGATCAATTGGCTATAAAGTCAGGGGGTTCCTACAACCCCTCCTCAGGTTTGATAATTTGTTAAAATAGTTCACAGAACTCAAGAAAGTACTTTACATACTATTAACAGTTTATTATAAAGGATACAGCTCAGGGACAGACAAATGGAAGAGATACTTAGGACGGAGTATAATGGGGTAGGCGTAGGGGTATGGAACTCCCACGCCCTGTTTGGGCCATCACCCTCCCAGTACCTCGATGTGTTCACTGACCCAGAAATTTTCTTTTTTTAAACATTTTTTATTTTAAAATTGTGGGGTACAGTTAAGGGTTAGGTAGACAAATATGCATCATTCAGGCACCCTTGTTGATAAGGGGTGTCCCCCCCGTCCCCAGACAGATATTGACTACCGTTAATCCCACCTCCCTTCCCCTCCCTGCCCCCCCCCCATAGTTTCCTGCCACTGTCAATTCTTTTCTTTCTTTCTTTTCTTTTTTGAGTTGGAGTCTCACTGGGTCGCCCAGACTGGAGTGCAGTGGCCGCTCCCGGCCACCGCAGCCTCGACCTGCTGGGCTCTGGTGATCCTTCCGCCTCTGCCTTCCGAGTAGCCGGAACCACAGGCGCGCGCTACCACGCCCGGCCAATTTTTTTTGATTTATTGTAGAGATGAGGTTTCCCCTGCCCAGGCGGGTCTCGAACCCACGGGCTCAGGCAATCCACTCACCTCAGCCTCCCAAGGTGCGGGATTACAGGCTGAGCCACCGAGCCCGGCAAGATTTCTTTTTGGTTAGACATACTTCACAGATTTTGACATTTCAGTATAAATATGTGATCTTAATGTAATCCCTTGATTTTATATTTTGACTTATTGCAAGTTTTAGTTTTTACTCTTGCTATCAGCCATGCTTCATTTGGGCTGTGGGGTCAGTTGTTTTTCTAAAAAATGTGGTTTGCTATGAAGCGAGTTCTTCAGAGAGTCCAAGGTTGCAAAGGAAAGCATTTGCGAGGGTCGTTACACTATCAGATAAATAAATAGGCTTCAAATCAAGGAGTGACCAGAACTTGGCAAAGTCACCCGTGTTACTAATGACAAGACACTCCTGTCTTCACTGCTAAATTAGCTCCCTATCTCACTATATATGATGATTTATTTTGAAGATTTGCTGAACTTCATAAATAATAGTTGGAGAATCTGGAAAAAATAATTTGCTTTTGTGCTGTTAAAATGATATTGATAAAAGTTACCAGAAACCTATTTGTATCTCTTAATATGTCTGAACACAAAAGAAAAACACCATAGGTAATCACTTTCACTCATTCTTTGTCTATCTTTCTAATCCTACATGGCCAATATTTCCTTAAGAATGTAGCAGAGTATAAACCATAAATCTCTGGAGTGATTATGTGTGCACTAATTTCCTTGGGTGGGGATGTATGTGTTCGTGAATGTGGTTCCCCTTTGCAGGAGCTCAAGAAATAACGTGCTCCTGGAAAATAGAATAGAAAATTCTGTTCTTCGTGATTTTGCCAGGCATTTCATGTTCTTTTATTATTATTTTTATTCGAGTCGAAGTCTCTATTACCCAGGCTAGAGTGCAGTGGCATGCTCACAGCCACTGCAGCCTCGACCTGCTGAGTTCTGGCAATCCTTCCGCTTCATCCTTCCAAATAGCTGGAACCACAGATGAGTGCCACCACACTCAGCTAATTTTTTGATTTATTGTAGAGGTGAGGTCTTACCATGTTACCCAGACTGGTCTTGAACCCCTGGACTCAGGCAATCCTCTCGCCTCTGCCTCCCAAAGTGCTGAGATGACAGGTATGAGCCACCGCGCCAAGCTACATTTTATTATTTAGGAACATTTATAAAATGTGATTTTGTTTTATGATTTTTAGTTGGGGTGAGACTGCAAACCCACTCGCATTTGATGATTTCTTCCAAACTAAATGTGGAGAAAGTAGACATCACACGACCATGCACATGTGAGTGTGCATCTCTAGTAAGGCGAGTGATCTTAAGGTAGATGAAAGGAAGACCTTAAGTGGTGCGGGCTGCCAAGGACTTGATCCTTTCAGATTCCCAGAGTCTCTCTGGTGGCTTATTGCAATTAAATCGTCTACCAACATTTAGATTTAATCAGGAAACCTAATTTTCTTTTAAAAGTTACCCATGGCCAGGCTCGGTGGCTCAGCCTGTCATCCCAGCACTTTGGGAGGCTGAGGTGAGTGGATTGCCTGAGCCCACGGGTTTGCGACCAGCCTGGGCAACTTGGTGAGACCTCGTCTCTACAATAAATCAAAAATTAGCCAGGCATGGTAGTGTGAGCCTATGGTTCCAGCTACTTGGAAGGCTGAGGTGGAAAGATTACCAGAGCCCAGCAGGTCGACGCTAGGGTGGCTATGAGCATGCCACTGCCCTCCAGCCTGGGCAATAGAATGAGACTCCTACTCAAAAAAAAAAAGTTATCCACATTGCCTGTCAACATTCCCCGGTTAGTCACAGCTTGGCTTTACATAAGTACTTTTTCTCATGGAACTTGGCACTTTGCCTTTATTTTAATCCTCTTCAAAGGTCACTGGCAAATTCTACTTTGCACACTCCACAACAGACTAAGGCCTAGAAGGGGACTTGCCCTGACTCTAATGGGTGGATGACCACTGGGTTTGGAACAAGTGAGCACACTTTTCTAGTCCCATGAAATACCTATAAAATTTCACTGCCTCAAATTAGGAAATCCAGGGTTCTTGAACTTAGTTGTAAATTAGTGAGGAATTCATAAGCATTTCTCATATATACACATATCTATATACGTACATATGTTACATGTGTGTATATGTGTTTGTATTCACATCTGTGAAAAATACTTAGATGAACAGAAATAGGGCAACCCTTCAGGTCCCCTCCCACTGTGAGAGCTTTTCTGTCCTCTCAATAAATCCTGCTTTCAAGAAAAAACAAAGCAAATATATGTATCTTCTAGACCGGGCTTGGTGGCTCAGCCTGTCATCCCAGCACTTTGGGAGGTCAAGGCGAGTGGATTGCCTGAATCCACGGGTTCGAGACCAGCCCTGGCAACTTGGCGAGACCTCATCTCTACAATAAATAAAAAATTAGGCGTGGTAGCACGCGCCTGCAGTTCTGGCTCCTTGGAAGACTGAGGTGGAAGGATCATCAGAGCCCAGCCGGTTGACACCGGGGTGGCCGTGAGCGTGCTACTGCACTCCAGTCTGGGCGACGGAGTGGGACTCCGACTCAAACAAACAAACAAAAAGATATGTATCTTCTACTGAATCATAATTTGAGACACTTCATGAGCTCGTTTACCGCAGATCTAGCTTTGAGCCTGACAGCCCCAGCCCAATCCTTAAATGAGGATTTAAGCAGCAGCCTAAATTTGGCATCTGCCACCATTTTCTGTAAAACAGTGGCTTTAACTTGAATGAATCTAGAATCCATCATTACGGCTGTGAAGTCACTGTTATTTATCGAGCATCCAATGTTGCAGTCATGATACTTTAAATATAAACAAGAAAATATGGTAGAACCATTATTGGCAAATGCTTGTAATGACTGAAAGGAAAATATCTCAATATAAAATCACCAAGCCGGGCTTGGTGGTTCAGACTGTAATCCCACGCTTGGGAGGCTGAGGTGAGTGGATTGCCTGAGCCCGCGGGTTCGAGACCCACCTGGGCAACTTGGCGAGACCTCATCTCTACAATAAATCAAAAAATCAGCCGAGCGTGATAGCACGCACCTGTAATTCTGGCTACCCGGAAGGCTGAGGTGGAAGGATTGCCAGAGCCCAGCAGGTAGAGGCTGCGGTGGCCGGGAGTGTGCCACTGCACTCCAGTCTGAGCGACAGAGTGAGACTCCAACTCAAAAAAATAAAAAAAATAAAATAAAATCACCAGCAGAGAGTGCTGTCTCTTTCACCTTTCTCTATTCCTGTTGTAAGTTTGGTGGTAAATTTTTTGTTTGTTTGCTTGACCTGGTCTGTTAGTGTCTCTTCCCCAAGCAATTGATTTACTGTTAACTTTTTTTTTTTGCTGTCGCCCAGACTGGAGTGCAGTGGCCGCTCCTGGCCACCGCAGCCTCGACCTGCTGGGCTCCGGCGATCCTTCCGCCTCAGCCTTCCAAGGAGCTGCAACTACAGGAGCGCGCTACCTCGCCTGGCTAATTTTTTTGATTTATTGTAGAAATGAGGTCTCACCAAGTTGCCCAGGGGGGTCTCGAATCCGCGGGCTCAGGCAATCCACTCACCTTGGCCTCCCAAAGCGCAGGATTACAGGCTGAGCCACCGAGCCCGGCTCTGTTAACTTTTTTAGTTGAAGTCTTGCTCTGTTGCCCAGGCTGCAGTGCATTGGCATGCTCATGGCCACCGCAGCCTTGACCTGTTGGGTTCAGGCGATCCTTCCACCTCAGCCTCCTGCATAGCTGGGACTACAGGTGTGTGCCACCATGCCCAGCTAAATTTTTTATTTTTTGTAGAGGCGAGGTCTTGCCAAGTTGTCCAGACTGGTCTCAAACTCCTGAGCTCAGGCAATTCTCTGGCCTTGGCCTCCCAAAGTGCTGGGATTACAAGAGTGAGCCACCATGCCTGGCCTAGTGTTAACTATGAAATCTATTTTGACACTAGGTTTTATATAAACTAGATCAGTTTTCCACTCTATTTCAATGAGGAAATTAGTGGAATTTGGATATAAAAGGAGAATTGGACTTGAGACAAATGCACATTTATAAGGTTATACCTTCAGCAGAATAGAAAATTCCACATAGAATTTTCTCTTCTGAAAATTCTCTCTCTTGAAAATGAAAAAAAGACAGTCAGGCACGGTGGCTCATGCCTGTCATCCCACAAACCTTGGTTATGATGGCTTTGCATCCGCTGATGGTGTGCCTTCCGAGTGATCGCGTGGAGAAAACTCGGAACGGTGAACAACTGCAGAGTGACAATGTCCTCCAAGCCTGTGGTTTCTCTTTTACTTCAAATTCTAGTCAATTTTTTTCTGTCCCTCAAATAATTTATATGTATATGTACTCATCCTATATGCACAAGAGAAATTTTTTTTTTTTTTTTTTTTTGAGTTGGAGTCTCACTCTGTCTTCCAGACTGGAGTGCAGCGGCCGCTCCCGGCCACCGCAGCCTCGACCCGCTGGGCTCCGGCGATCCTTCCACTCAGCCTTCCAAGTAGCTGGAACTACAGGCACACGCTACCATGCCCTGCTAGAGAATTTTTTACGCATAAGGATTTGTTAGTGCTTAACAAATGCTCAATTTCATATTATACACATTGTTTTTACTTTAATTGAATGTGAGTTAAAATTATATGAGTTACTAGTTTGATTTTAAGTGTTCTATGGCAATTATACTATTAAGGAAATGTCTCACATTTCTGTATTATTTTTTAACAATTTGAGTCTTTTGTAGAGTCGGACAGTGTGATCATTCTGGAACTTGTTTTTTTAGGGTTTTTTTTTGTTTATTTGTGTTTTGAGTTGGAATCTGAGCCCGGCCAGAATATGTCTGACATATATGATGCCTTCATTCGTTTTGTATTGTGTGTTTCCTCTAACCTTTTCTGTTTAAAAGTTTCCCCGGCCGGGCTCGGTGGCTCAGCCTGTAATCCCGCACCTTGGGAGGCTGAGGTGATTGAATTGTCTGAGCCCGTGGGTTTGAGACTCGCCTGGGCAACTTGGCGAGACCTCATCTCTACAATAAATCAAAAATTAGCCGGGCGTGGTAGCACGTGCCTGTAGTTCCAGCTACTTGGAAGGCTGAGGCAGAAGGATCGCCAGAGCCTAGCAGGTCGACACTAGGGTGGCCATGAGTATGCCACTGCGTTCCAGCCTGGGCAACCGAGTGATACTCCAACTCAAAAAAAGAAAAAGAAAGTTTCCCTTACAACTTAACAGTTTAAGGTAATCCAATGCAAATATATTTGTATTGTTTTTATCTGGAAAAACTGACCCATTTTTTAAAATTCATATTTTTCCTAAAACCTTACTGTGTTTTTATTTTAATGGTTTGCCTGTTATGTACTCTTTTTGTACATGTAAATAAACCGTATACTAAATAAATATCTATTGCTTTTTCATTTAAACCTTCTTCCTTATATAATATGCCATTATAATATAATATGATTTAATTCATATGTGAATTAAGTCTGAACAACACATTGCATGTTTCAAAATAATGTTTATAGCATGGTGGTGCCGTATACCTTTTACCCAGTGGGGCGAGCATTCTGTTTAAACAATTTAATTGCAGTTATGAAAATATTATTTTCTTTAACAGAATTTTAATGCTTACTATTTTGTTTGAGGCAAACATATATTATTTAAAACTATATTTATGTGACATCTATAAGTAATTGAGAAATCATAAGAAAATATAGTGATGTTATGCTAAATTATAGGAGCAATGTAGTACTTCCAGCTTACGAAAAACATGGTAAGTGTCATACACATAAATGAACAGGCCGGGCTCAGTGGCTCAGCCTGTAATCCCGCGCCTTGGGAGGCCGAGGTGAGTGAATTGCCTGAGCCCGCAGGTTCGAGACCCGCCTGGACAACTTGGGGAGACCTCATCTCTACAATAAATCAAAAAATTAGCTGGGCGTGGTAGCGCGCACCTGTAGTTCCGGCTACTTGGAAGGCTGAGGTGGAAGGATTGCCGGAGCCCAGCAGGTCGAGGCTGCGGTGGCCAGGAGCGGCCACTGCACTCCAGTCTGAATGACAGAGTGAG
>CAUYQG010001719.1:0-17367 GCA_963574415.1 Tarsius wallacei
TGATTTTTTTTTTTTTTTTTTTTTGATTTATTGTAGAGATGAGGTTTCGCCTGCCCAGGCGGGTCTCGAACCCGCGGGCTCAGGCAATCCACTCACCTCAGCCTCCCAAGGTGTGGGATTACAGGCTGAGCCACCGAGCCCGGCTCGCGATAAATAATTTTTATTCCTTATCTAATTTAACCCCCAAAATAATTAGGCATAGAAGATATTAAACCTATTTCGCAGATCAAGAATTTGAGGTTCTGTAAGGTTAAGTACTTTGCCCAAGTTCACAGAGTTATTAAGTGACAGATCTGGATTTCAAATCCATATTGAATGAACTCATTATCCACATTCTTGGTTTCAATGATACTTTTGTCCATTCGTTTTTTTGCAAGATGCTTGATGGATTTTTGTGAGTTACCTTTAAACTTTGCTACAATATAACATTCTATGGTCCCCCTAATGAAGTGTTACATGTTCCTCTGTAAGTTTAGAAAAGTTCCCTAGTTACTTGTTCTTGTCTCTAGCATGAAATATACAAGAGTAGCATAGAAGATCCAAAACAGACTTTTTTCTCAACGTAAACTGCATAACTCCCTGTTGTCATCACATTTATTTATTTTATTCTGCATCAGCCTTTTGTCTGTAACCCTGGCACTCTTTTGATGATATCAGATGCCACCATTCTGGTTTTGTGGGTACCTGGCGCATCACTGGTTCCTGAATTTCTACTCAAATAGTGCAAGACCAAGGCCATGATAACTCAAGCAAACTCCATGGCCTGGTATGAAAGAAGAGAATCTTTCTTTACTGCTGATCTTACCCCTGTGTATAATACATTTTAATCCTGTATAGAAAGGTCTTTGGGCTAACTTGTGCATGACATATTCCTTCTCCTCATACCTTAACAGAGGCTATGTGAAACACCAGATCTAATCCCCTCTGCTGCCACTAACTAAGAAGCTTCTGCCTTTAGTCTCTTTTATCTCACTACACAATACTCTGTAAGTCACCTAGATCAGGGTTATCTATGATTACTAAGCTTTTCCCAATTAGAAATATGACTCACATTTTATTTTACCAATGTATCTTAGTCAAAGAACTAGGAAGGAAAGGTAAGATTAAAGTTTTTCTGTAATTCCAACCTATCAACTGAAGCAAGATGTTTCTGAAGACTTCCCAATGTAAAGAACAAACAGTAATAGCATTTTGATTATTTATTCGTGTACAGTACTGTGGTGAGAAACTTGCTGCATCTCCAGGGAAATTGTTTGCAACACATCATTGAGGAGAGGACTTAACAATTCACACTGATCATTCCCTGTGGTCTGCCATGGTGAGGGTGATACTTTCATGTATTATAAGCACCAGACAAGAGAGTTGGATCAATTCTCCCTCTCGATATCCTAGTCTTGGTTGAAATAACTCCCTTAGGCATTTACTAAGAAATAAAGCAAATACTCTTTTAGGCCTGTTCATAATAGGGACACCAAAAAAATCCAAAAAGCATCCCTGCCTTTCACGCTTCAGAAATCAATATGGAGGCCAAGCACAGTGGCTTAGCCTGTAATCCCAGCACTTTGGGAGGCCCAGGAGAGAGGATTGCCTGAGTTTGGGGGTTTGAGACCAGCCTGGGTAACTTGGTGAGACCTCATCTCCACAATAAAAAAAATAAAAACCCAAAAACCAGAAAAAAGCAACAACTAGCCAGGTATGCTAGCATGCATCTGTAGTTCCAGCTACTTGGAAGGCTGAAGTGGAAGGATCACCTGAACCCAGCAGGTCAAGGCTGCAGTGGCCATGAGCGTGCCACTGCACTCCAGCCTGAGCAACAAGAGTGAGACTACAACTCATAAAAAATGGAAATCAACATGGAGATCTGTCCCACTTTTAGGCAGTAGATACAGCTTCGTTGTGGTCTATGTATCAATCTTGTTGAGAGGAGGACATTGTTGAGACTTACCGTTAATTAACTGTGTTTATTCAGACAAGCCTGGGTCAGATTATATTCTGTATGGACATAAGAGAGAAGCGGATGGAATAAACACATGACCCCTTGGAAGCTGTTTCCAGCTGAGGACTTTTCTGAGCAGCCACTTGAAGTTAAGGGAAATTCCAAGAATAGTAGGAGCTGGGAAGAAAGGAAGGGCAGGATACAACTGCTTTTTTTTCCCCCACCTAATACTGTACTTAGGCAAAGTATAGTCCTTTTGAGAGCTGCCTTATAAAAAATTGCTGCAAGAATAGAATGGATGTCAAATTCTGGCTTTTCTTACATGGTAGCTTCAAATTGTAGTAAATTTGTTATACCCCACCTAGTGCTGTAGACGGCCAGAAAATAGCTATTAGATGCTAGAAACTGGGTATGTGCTCTATGTGGCCTGGATAGCTTGAGCCTCTGGTGGTTCCATTTACCCAGAGGCAAAAGGCTACCTGCAACTGGAGGCTCTTCTGGGTCCCAACAAAAGCCCTGTGTTGCCTAAGGAAACACTGTTTCCTTTTAACAAGGTGCAATCTTCATTCCTCTGCTATGAAGGGTAATGTTCCTGGAAAGGTGCTCCAGAGACTTCCTATTTAACCAGGATACAAATTAAATTGTTAACGCAATTCCCCTGCCAACACCTTATGAAAGGAGTGAGTTGGGACAGATAACAGCAAGACATCAGGACAGATTTCCCCCATTATTTGGACTGCACAACACAGAAGAGAACTTGATTTCAACAAGATGACCCAATTCTTAGCCTGCTTTTCTACCTACTTTTACCCATAACTCTTCCAAACTTGGTTCAAATTGTACAGAAAAACAATCAAATAAAAAAAAAGAAGAAGATAAACTGACTAGTTAAAAGTAAAATGACATTTAATTAAAACTAAGCTTGTGGCCGGGCGTGGTGGCTCAAGCCTGTATCCCAGCACTTTGGGAGGCTGGGATGAGGAGATTGCCTGAGCCCACAGGTTCTAGAACAGCCTGGGCAATTTGGTGAGACCTCATCTCTACAATAAATCACAAAATTAGCCGAGTGTGATAGCGTGCACCTGTAGTTCCCTCTACTTGGAAGGCTGAGGTGGAAGGATCAATGCTGGGTGGCCGTGAGTGTGCCACTGCACTCAAGCCTGGGCAACATTGTGAGACTCAAATTAAAAAAAAAAAAAAAAACAAAACCTAAAAACTAAACAACTCTGTGATTAAACTTCAGGGCAGCATAAAGTGTCACTGTCCTTTGCAGTTTTGAGTGTATTTCATTTGTACATTGGAAGTAAATATTTGTCATACTGTTAGTAATTACTAAATTGTACACTCAGCATTGAGCATCAGAATAACCTTGTTTAGGCCAGGTGTGGTGGCTCACGCTTGTAATCCCAGCACTTTGGGAGGCCGAGGTGAGAGAATTACCTGAGCCCACAGGTTCGAGAACAGCCTGGGCAACTTGGTGAGACCTCATCTCTACAATAAAAAAGTTAGCCAGGCATGGTAGCACTCACCTGTAGTTCTGGCTACTTGGAAGGCTGAGATGGAAGGATCACCTGAGCCCAGCAGGTGGACTCTGGGGTGGCCGTGAGTGTGCCACTGCACTCCAACCTGGGTGACAGAGTGAGACTCCAACTCACACACACAAAAAAGAATAACATTGTTTAGTCACGAGGTTTTCATTTTCCTTCTGTACTTTTTTAAAGCTTGTTTCTGAGTGGTGGGTCACATAAGCTTTCAATTTTAAATAACACAATCCGTTTATTTCACTAGGCATCTTTATTCGCTTAAAGTGAATAATCAGATTGTGATTGTATTGTAAATAAGTCAATCCTTCTTTTCCCCTTACAAAATAAAGTTAAAAACTTGTGCTAAAAAAGAGAACCGAAAGAAATAGAAATTCCACTTGTTGTTTATGAACTCAGTTATTAGAGTAAATAGAACTAGATCTGTGGGGGGAAAAGAGAAGGAAATAGAAAAGGTATTTTGCAGCTTTTACTTAAAGCTACTTAGTGTCCCCTTCTCTGCTTTTTTTCACCACCCTGACCCAATCCGGCCAACAGTTAGAACCAAGCCCCCAGGGCAGCGCAGACGGTGGAAGGAGAGTGCAAGTGAGGCTCTGAGCTATTCTTCCCTAGTGATCTTAAAAACTCTAGGCAGAAAGACACTGTCTAGAGAATCTCCTTCTTGCATTTCTAAAATTGCATCAGAGAAACTCCTAAACTGCATCGGTGATCACCAAAGTCTTTGCGAGCAAAGATTTTCTGCTTGTGAAAACAAAAACAAAACAAACAACAACAACAAAAAACCCACTTCATCTTGCCTGGGATCTTTTGAGGTAGGAAAAATGACGAGAAACAAACTTTCCCTATATTTCTATGTGTTGGGTGTGCTCCTGGAAACAGTGGAGGACTGTTTGCCGAAAAGTCTTGGCGGCTTTCAAAGATGGCTGGCCAAATCATAAGAGAAAGAGAATAATAGGTTGTCGCAGTACTGCGTCCGGCATTGTGTGTGAAGCACAGGTTGCAGCGTAAAGAAATCTGTCATCTGAAAACCTTGGGACACGTGTCATCCTCTCTTTACTATATAGATGTCTCACATAGGTACCCTGTTCCTCAAAAATATTTTTTTTAGAAAACAAGGAAAATACAGTCATCATGATCCTAAAGAAACAAAGCTCTTTGTTTTTATTTTCTTTTCCTCTTGCTTTTACATTTAAGAGTTAAGACAACATTTCAGCAGAGAAATGTGGAGAAGGGTAAAGGGAAATCAATAAAGTTATTCTGTGACTTTTCCCAGGAGGGAGCAGTGTTCATCGAGAATGGCTTGCTTGGCTATATATCAAGTCCGAGGAGAGAGCAGCAGTTGATTGTGAAACAGATTTCCCAGCTAGGCTGAAAGAGGTATAAATGCATACATATCATAGCATATAAACACATATCCACTATATATATGTACCTATACTTGAATATATACACACATGAACACACACGTGTATAATTTTTATAAGGACATTGTATATGTATATATATATGCTTTTATACACATTTATATATTAAATAGATTTTAAATATATATATACACATATATAGGCATATGTGTCTATATACACACATATTTTAAAAGTTAGATAAGAATAATTTCTTCAGATAATTAGTAATCCCAGCCAAAATCTCTTCTAGCAATATTTTCGACATATTGATCTGAGATTATTTTACATTTTAAGTTTCTCCTAAAAGTTTTTGATTCCTAGAGAAAGAAATTGACGCACAAAAGCCTAAAGTGGCAGATAATGGAATGAAAACCAGATTTCCTGACCCAAGGCCAGTGGATATCTTGACCACAGGAACCTTCTAAAAAGTCTATGTGGGTCACTCATGTAGTTACATTCTTCTGTGATAAATATTATGGAAATTCTGAGCAGGTCTGATTTCATCAGAGATCATGCAAGTGAAGTTGACCAATTTCACTGGGCCTTGGCACTGTGTTCATTGGAAGCAGTGGGGATTTCTTCATTGACAAATTCAAACATGATTGGTTACAAGTCAGGATACCTGTGTACTGGGCCAGCTTCATCATTACAGTGCTATCTTGAGTGAGTTATGTATTTTTTTCATGACTTCAATTTCCCTTTCTATGAAATGAGATAAATAATTCTTGTCCCTTCCCAGCAACATGCTTTCTTATTGTCCGAGAATCTTGTCAAAATTCAAGGATCAGAAGATGTGTAGATAGCTAAATGGGAATCCCCTTTTCATGACCCAATCTGCTATGATTAATTCGCCATGCTAAGACTCTTAGCATTTCTCTTTTTTTCTCTTCTCTTCTTTCTTTTATCTTCAAACTCAAAATCATTTTTAACATCAGCTAAGATGCTCCATTTTTTTCTAAATCCAAATTATGCTTGTATCATAATTGTTAAGAAAATATTCTTGTAAGAGATTGGAATCGGGACAGAAAGAGGGACTCCACAATTCCAGACTTTCCCTGGAGGGAACTTGAGAGTTCATCTAGTCTGATCCTGTCATTTTATAGTTGAGGGAGCTAAGGATCTGAGATGTGAAATGTTTTGTCCAAGGTCACTATGTCAAAGCTAAGAGAAGAACCCATGTCTCTTAACTTTCAGTTCTATTTTCCTTTCATTGGGGCATGTGTTTTGGGACCACTATAACCAGAAATAGAAGGTGAAGTTCAAGTATGCAGACCAGACAAGCATATGTCAGCCTTTGGTTTTCTCCAGGGCCAGATTCCAACTCTGTGTGCATAACTCAGCCAGCAGAACATTAGCATCTTCATGAAGGATGGAAGAGTCACATTGAAGCCTCTTCTCTGCCCTTTTCTGTCCCATAAGACCCAGTCCAGAATCTGGATCTAATTGAATTCTCATTTTTCCTTGTTTATTTTGGATGTGGTTGCGTTTGCACTTTATGTTGTAGCTCTTACATTTTATCTCCAAGTTGACTTAACTCCCTTTATGTTCAACATTTACTGAGAGTTTACTGTGTACCAGTCATTATAATGGACTGGAAATACGGGGAGATGGAACTCAGTCTTAATTACTATCACAGTGCAACATATCCTGTGTGAGATATGCTTGCAGTGCTGATGGGGCACTGAAGAAAGAGAGGCTGAGATCACCCAAAAGAGTCAAAAAAGACTGAGTGGATCAGGTGGTAATTGTTCTACTTTTTACTCCCCCGTCCTTTTTCTTATCAGGGTAGAGAAGTTCATTTTATGCACTGGTATTTTCCTGGGCTATCTCTCCTTGTTTTCAACAGAAGAGAAATAATATGTAGGATTCTTCCCTCACTTCCATGCCCAGCCTTAGGTTTAGATATCTTACCAGTTCTTCATGAGTTTTCTGAATAAAGTTAATTTCCCAGGATTTTGATTAATTCTTACTGCACCGTGGAAAGCAAGTCATCAGGGTTTAAAGATAAATGCACATGTAGGTTAGTTGGGGTAGAAATATTGTTCACCAATTATTTCTTCCCCTAGTTTGGTTTTCTCATCTATTTTTTTCTGTTTACTTTGCTTTTAAAAATAAATTGATAAGTAAATGTCTAAATGTTTACGAGAAGCCCACAAGTACTGTTAACATTTTAAACAAAATCTGAATATCAGACCGATTTTTGTTTTACTTTCAAAATACTTTTCCTCTTTCCTTATGTTAGACCTTTTTTTCACGTTTCCATAAACTTTCAGGTGGATATGGATTTTGGGTAATTGAACTCATGGCAGAAAAAGGAAAATTATCAATTAAAGATTGCTTGTCTGTGTTTAATCAGTTGATTGGTCTGTGCTTCATGACAGTACGATCCTAGATTATATTAAATTCCCAGAAAAGTACAGAATAAACAATAATTTGTAAAGCACCTACTATGTGGCAGGCACAGTGCTAAGCACCAGTAGAATAACAATGAACACATGTCCTCATTTAGTACATGTAAGCAGACAGAGCCACGGACCCATGAACTAAACAGCCCAGAACTAGAGTAGGTAGTCATATCATATCACAATGAATCTTTGAAGACTGAAGAATGCCAAAAATATTTACTTAACTCCCATGGATTCTGGATGGCAGGTTGATTGCAAACCATAGCAGGTTTGATCTGCGCTGTCCTGGATCGGAGCATGCAGTTGAACATTCATGAAGGGCAAAGCATCAGACCCCAGAAGGTAAGCCTGGCTCCCTTTGACACAGTTCTCTGTGTTATCCATGTCACTGCTATTTGTAGCGTGGAGAGACTCCTTGAGAAGTGTAGAATGTGCCAAATTTAAAATCTCCGAGGTAGCAGTTTCCACTTTTAAGATATTTCTTGGCTTCTCCCCAGAGTGCCCACTCTTCATCGTTCTCTGTTTCAATCTCAGCAGGAATTCTGAATCTGCCGCTGCACCTTGGACTTAAAAAGGTGTCTCAAAATGTGTTTCTGTATTCTTTGAATTTTATTTCTGCACACTCAGCACTTTTGACACGCTTATCTATTTTATAAATGCACAAGTAAATTTAATCGCATCTTGTTGAAGCTCTTTCTTACTGTGCTGTCATTAGTTAATAATGGGGGAAACCAAGATGCACAGGGCAGGATTATTATTAACGACACCTCAGGTTTACACGAACCCACTCGTTGAATGAATTTGAGGCAGTTCATATATATATTAGCTCATCTTGCCTCACAATGACTGGATTGAGAGACCTAGATTCTATTCTTGGTGCCATGTTAACCTTCTTGGGAAAAGCACTTAGTCATTATTTGCCTCATTCCCCAACTCTGAAACAGGAATAATGATATGAAGATATTTGCTTTTCCTTCTACTTATCCTAAACCTTTAGAATCTAAATAGCTAAAATAATTTTAAAATCTGAAAAGTCCAAAAGTGAAGAAGTATGTCTTGACTTTTGAACATCAATGGAAAGTTAAGAGACAATATTCAGAGTCTGATTCGAATTTCTGAGATCTGAATTGTAATCCAGTTTCTCCTTGGTAGTTGTCGTGGCCACATCTACTTCTCTGCCTATATATTGGAAAGTGCTTAGAGATCTAGAGATGGTGACTACTATAAAAGGAGCCCAATCTTCTAAAGAGCATTAACTTGATCAGCAAAGGTATCCCTAGGAACCATGGCATCAATAAAACTGAATTTGAAATGAAAACATTCCTGGCTTCCAAAGCTCTACCTTCCTTCATCTTTCCTTTCCCTCACAACCTCCAGGCTGTGTGTAGCAGCTTGAAAAAATATACAAACAACTTCAGACCAAATTCCTGGCCTGTATCCTAGGTTGAATATCATCTCTAGACTCTTGGCCTAGCAATCTCAATCTCCAAAAGTCCCAGGGGCAGAAATATGCCTCTTTGCTTGCCAGCCTAAACCTAATGACCGAATGGCAGGGAATCTAGACTGAAATAGCACTTGGCTCTTGGATGACATCCTTCAGCCAAGAATAATGATTTTTATAACGTCAGGCTCAATCCTCTTAGGGCACAGGTAATAGACATCACCTTTGGAAGCTCATTGTCTCTCTTTCCTCCCCTCTCTCCTTTTCTCTTTCTGTCTTTCAGTTTACCCATTATTGCATAGAAGTGGAAGCTTTCTCTTTCACCTTCCTAGATCCTAAAGGCTACTGAAATGTACTTCCTACAAACTAGTAGAGTCAGACCCCGGGGCAATCAATGCACCGTAGATTACCTTCCAGAGAGCTTCACAAGTCTTGTGCGCCCATCAGATAAGCACCAGCCCATCTGTGGAATTAGGCTGGAAGCCAGGGAAAGTCCTCTAAAACTCACTCAGTGCGGTATAAGAAAGCAACAGAATTATTCTACATATTCATATCAAGAAATATTATTAGATATATATAGAAGGAGAAGAATTACCTCAACCTTGATTTCCCTTCATATCCTAAAAGGCAAATGAAAGCAAAGTTTATTTATTTTTTCTTTTACTAAGCAAAAACTCAAGGATTAACCTGACACTACTTAGCTTGACACTTGGAAGTGGTGTCGATTTGGGGTGTAAGATCTGGCAGGTGATTCCTTTTGAGACCACTTGAGCTATAGATTGTACCAAACACTGCTCCCTACTGGTTCAATATTTCATTGCTTAGGAAAAGGGCTTTGCTGACCAAATAATACTGAAGTTTCCTATGATGAGTCGTGAGGAATACTTTGGCCACTTAGTGAGAGACTCTTGCTGAGGGAATTTAGAAAGTCTACATCTTGAGTACATTTATAGTAGAATGACCACGGTCACCCATCCGGCTTCACCTTGAGAGATGCCACCAACCTCCAAAGGGTACAATAATAGAAACCGTGTTCCACATTGACATAATGAAAATTATCCCAGCCTAGTGAAGATAGTAATGTATTTGTAACCAACTTCAGTGGTGTCAAAACTCTGAATGTGCATTAATGTTAGTCCTTGCCTGCTTCTATTCAGAGACGAGGACTGCTCAGATGAAGAACAGGATAGAAAGTAGCCTGCCAAAGATAGCAGTTATACATACTTAAATATTCTTCCTTAGGCAAAATAAGGAATTGTCTCATCTTTCTCCAGAAAACTTTATGAAACCCTGGAGTCATTTAGGTCATATGGTCATGAGCCATTTCTACCTTCTCAGCCTCTTTTTCTGAAATGAGGGCACCTGAGCTGGGTTGCTTATCTCAGATTTGGATTTACACACACACTCTAAAGTGTAAGAATGCTCCCTCCCTGCATGTAGCCCAGAATAGTCCCTCACAGCCACATCACCCTGGACACTTTATCACTTGACATGACCTCCTAATCCACAGATTGGTGAGATTTCAGACAGAGATCGACAGAAACAGCAGGACCTCAGAACTTATAGGATGAATTAAACAGACCAATTTTCTATTTTTCAGAAACATAAATAAGCATGGCTATACGTGGGACTTCAGTCACAGTATAGTCTTAGGAAATAAGGTAGCTAGGGGCTGGGGGCGGTGGCTTACGCCTATAATCCCAATACTTTGGGAGTCCAAGGTGAGAGGATTATCTGAGCCCACAGGTTTGAGACCAGCCTGGACAAGTTGGCGAGCCTCATCTCTACAATAAATCAAAAATTAGCTAGGCATGGTGGCGCGTGCCTGTAGTTCCAGCTACTTGGAAGGCTGAGGTGGAAGTATCACCTGAGCCCAGCAGGTCAAGGTTGCAGTGACTGTGAGCATGCCACTGCACTCCAGCCTGGGCAACAGAGTGAGACTCCAACTCAAAAAAATAATAGAAAAGAAAAGAAAAGAAGATAGCAATTCACCACTTATTAGATTCTATTTTTATGTGACTTTTTTTTTTTTAGACAGGATCTTTCACTTTGTTGTCCAGGTTGGAGTGCAGTGGCATGATCCTGGCTCACCACAGTTTTGATCTCCTGGACTCAAATGATTCTTCTGCCTCAGCCTCCCGCGGAGCTGCGACTGCAGGCACATACCATTATACCTGGTAGAGAAAAGCTCTCACTATGTGGTCCAGGCTGGTCTTGAACTCCTGGACTCAAGCGAGTCTCCAACTTCAGCTTCCCAAAGTGCTGGGATTGCAGGCATGAGACACCATGCCTGGCCTATGTAGCATTTTACTAAGCATTTTTTAAAGAGTTATTTAGACATGAGCCCTACTCTCTCAAAAGGTTATAAACAAGACCATATTAGCATAAATATTTGTTTAAAGCTCTTTGGTGAGCTCCTGTTGTGTGCCTGGTGTTGTGCTGTGTACTGGGGATATAGAGATGACCCTGTTACAACCTTTCTCTGACCTTATAGTTCAGAGATGGAGTAACACAGTTTGTAGGTGATGCCACTACTTCAGTGTCACTTCCTGTAAGGAAATTACACTGTCCAGCACAGTGCCTGATATATAGTTAAGTACTCAGGGACTATGTTAACTATGTACTGGATAAACTCAGCAAAATGAAAAGAATGAATAAATGCTAAGGTGGAGTACAGGGCGCTATGGAAAATGCATAAAAGAAGAAAAACTAGTTTGAGGGGACTTACTGCAGAAAGTGCCATTCACCCTGAGGCAGGAATCAAATAGCGTAACGATGCAAGGGAAAGACCATGCTTATGGAGTTAGACCTGTGTTCAAATCTTAGCGGTGCCATTCATGAGCTGAGCAATTTGAGCTATTCCAAGCCTTATTTTCTGCATCTGTTAAAACACCAATGATGCCTTTAAGGCTGTTTAGAGGACTAAATGAGATACTAGTTATCTGTATCTAACACATAGAAGACCCTCAGTGCCGGCTGTTAGAGGTCAGTGAACAGAATTGAACATGAAAGCAATAAATACCTAAGTAGTAAGGTTAGGAAACAAATATTTTAGAGATGGATGGCAATAATAAGCTTAAAATCATGGTGGAAATAAAGGAGACGGGTTATGGCAGTTTTTAGCCCCTAAGCCCAGACAAGGGTGGAGGGGCACAGATGATGTATGGGAGTTTGTCTTCCTCTTCCAATCCATCCCAGAAGGCTTTTGTATTCAGTTTTCAACTGCAAAACCATGTGGTCCTGCCTGTCCCATTCACAGTATGGTAAATGCTTTTTCAGATAATCAGATAATCTGAGGGTCTGTGATTTAACTGCTCAGCATGTGTGTGTGTGTGTGTATACATATATATATAATATATATAATATTTTTCCTGTGAGTTCTTGCTATAATTAGCTTTCATTGCTTTTACCTTAAATATCCACAAGTATACAAGATTCTTTTCTTCTGTTCTGCCTTTCACCCATGTACATCAGGCCCTTTCCTGCTGCATTCACACAGTTAAATTCACACACACACACACACACACACACACACACACACACACGTTCTCTATTGCTTTAGGAAAATGCCCTGAGATGAATTGGACTGTCAGATACGTTAATGTAATGGGGGAAGGAAAGGGGGAAGATACTAGCAAATCACTTTTGGTTTTGGTTTTCAGTCCAACAATACGAATCAGGACATGGCAAAAAGAAAAAAAAAAAAAGAAGTCAAACAAGAGAATGAGAGAGGCCAAAGAAAGGAGGTGGTAGTGGCCAGACATGTAAGAAACTGTAAGACATAAAAACATTGTAGTTTGAAAGGGTTACAATTTGGGGACGCGAGAACATAGAGGTGTTTAAGATTGTGATGGGGGAGGGAAAGCAATCCACTGAGGCTTTGAAATCATGCCAGGAACCAAGAGCTAGGGGTAGTGGCAGAGGGGACAGCCAGGTAGGACAATTAAAACGGAAATCTGGCTCCTTACAGCACAGCATGGAGCGGGGCTACAGAATGTGCTGCAGTGGGAGGTGGGGCCAGTCTGGCACAGTCTGTGGGTTTGAAAGGAGCTGGGCGGGTGGGAGAATGCCAGTCAGCCTTTGTAGTCCTGAGCTCAGAGATGGGGTGACAAATACCGGGCTTCAGGTCAGAAGCCTGGCGTGGGTAGCTTTTGGCGAAATTTTCCCTCTGCTCCCAAACTCTGAAAATGTGCTCATCACACCACTGGCCTCCAATCACAGCATAAACACGTGTCCTGAAGGCCGTCCTCCAGCAGAGATTTCGGCTGTGATACCTGTTGGCAGACTAATGAGGTCCTTTCCCTTTTCTATTCCCCAGAAGCCGTAAACTGGGCTGAATACAATATCTTTGCATATTTTTCTTCACCCTTCCCACATGCTTGCATCTCCCAGACCCCTAGGGTTAATCCCCAGGACAACCTTGCTTTGAAAGAAAAAATGTGGTGAGCCTACTTGAAGATTTGGATCCCAGAGGCCTCTGTCTGTCCTGCCTCAGCCAGAGCCAGACAGCCGGCTGGAGGAGATGGGCATTTATAGAGAAAGCAGCAGTAAGTTTTTGTTGTTGTTGTTGTTTGTTTTCAAGGCTTGGTTGTTCTCCAGAATCAGGGTCCCTGAAAGCATGGGATTTTCTTTTCTTTCCTTTCTTTTTGTTCTTTTTTTTCTTCTCTGTCTCTCTTTTTTTTTTCTCAGCAGAGAGAAATAATACCCCCTTCTCCTTCTGGGAGTGCCTCATAAAAGCAATTAAATTAGAAAGTTGCTTCACTCGCATCCCGGGTTAAAGATATCTGAGGCTGGTCCATGTGCGCCTCTTCTCAACATTGTAATATTTTAAAATGTATCTGCATTTGCTAAACTGATTTATACCACTGGTTCTTCTCTAGAATAAATGCTGTGTAACTGGCTGATGGATTGTCATTGTGCTGAATCTTTCTCAGGACTTGCATAGGTGTCTTCTTTGGGGGATTTTTGTGCATTTTTGCTGCTCCTGAAAGAGAAGGATAGAACGACTTTGGAAAGAGGGTGTGGTCCAGCTGATTCAGCTTCCTTCCCGGCTCATCACTGACTCCTTCTTCCTGCTCCTCCCTCTCCCCACCTACTACCCAGCTCCTTGGATTCAACCTGAGCCAGATGTCAATGAAATATCGTCTACCTTTCTTCTCTATTACAGTCAGGGTTAGACTGTCAGGTAGGGGACTACTCCCCCCTCATCAAATGCATTATGTTTGTGATCTCAGCATATTTTCAAACTTAGACAGAGACCCAACAATAACATCTACCCCCTCAGCTTCTCCCAACCTAGAATTTTTAGTCAAGGTAATAATAGCAGTAAGATGACTATATTTAGGAGGTCTCTAGCACATTCCATCTTCTGAGAGTCTTACAGATGTTAACTAATTAATCTTCGCAACACTCCATACAAGAGAGGTAAATATGATTAACCATGATAGAATATATATATATATATATATATATATATATATATATATGCTAAGGACAGCAAAATAGTTCACTTATTTATCATGGTTCACTTGATATAGTAACTGGTATTTTTAAAACACCCATCATAGATACAATAATTAGAGATGTGCTTTTGTTAACAAAGCCACTACCCACTTCTAGCGTACCCTTGGGTACTAAATAATTACCCACTTTGTGTGGTTATCTAGCTCACTAATTACCCACAGAAATTGGGGTCAGGTGTTAACTGCTTGAAATAAGTATCCTCCAAAGACATCGCTGAGTTGTATAGAGAAAATGATGTGTTCATAGCAAAACTTTCATAAGCTATATATTTGTATATCTTGTAAGCAGAGTGAATACAGACAAGGGCGAATTAGCTTAGTATGTGAAAATCGTGCTGAACTATTGTTGCAAACAGAGAGAGGTTTAGGAGAGTCTCGGGAAATCTCATTCTCTAGTTACCTTTGCTTTTTGAAGATGGGTGCAATGACATGATTCCCATCATCTGGCCTTCATATACACGAACACTAAGACAATTGATGATTCTGGTTAGGAATGATTCATTTTGGTAGTACTGGGAGGCACCCAGTGAGTCAAAGTCTTTTTCTTTCTTTGTTTTTTTTTTTTTCCAGCTCCACCCTTTATAATTATTCTAGCATGTTTCTTTTTTCCTCCGTCAGTCTAGTGAAAACACCCTGTTAGCCAAATCTGAAAAAGATCCTAACCCAGTCACTAACTCCTCCGGCAACCATCTCTTTCTCTTTCCCAATAATGACAAAGAGAAATAAAAAGTATCGAAGAAAATTCAACACTCTGAGTGTAGGTCATTCTCTTTTTGCCCCTATCTGTCCTACTCTCCTCTCCTCTCCATGCCTTTCCTCTCCCTTTTTCCTCTGTGTTTCTTCTCATTTGTGCATTTTCTTCTCCTTTTCTTTGGCATCCAGCCGTGTTTCTGCAGGTCTCACAGTCAGAGACAAAGCACGATGTATGTCTGAGTTGAGTACAAAGAAGCTACCTTTTAAAAACATTGGTTTGGAGGAAACCTGCATCCTCAGATACCTTTCTCCCGTTCCTTGCTATTTACAGAACCTGGCATTACATTTTACACAGCACTCCCTGTTGTCTGCATGATTCTAGCCAGGGAAATTGGGTTAAGATGGTCATATACCCACTGCGTGTGTAGATAGGTAGAGACCCTACTTTTGGGAGATACCTGCTTTAAAGGATCATTGAATAGCAGAGCTTTAAAAACGGATGCCAACAGAAACGATACGAGATGCTCTCTCAGTCAACTCAGGATGTCTTTCTTTTTTCTCATGCATCTTTTTTTTTTGTCATCTAAAATATTATCATTATCGAGGGACTTAAGGCTGATCGATGAAGTGTATATGTATCTGTCGGACATTTGAGGAGAAAAATGCTTCAGGAATAAGGAAAATATCTTCAGCGAAAGTAAAGGGTTAGGATGAGCATCAGTGACTGATGAGTTCATTTCAAAATCCAAGGGTGCATAGGTGGTAAATTAGTACACATTGCAGAGATAGTCAACGAGCAAAACCCAGCCATTGGAAAAAAAGAGATTTTTAGCATTGCAGTCATCATACGCCTGAACAGTGTCTACATATCTTAAATATAGATTCGAATCATTGCTCTTTTATCCTTCTAAACGCTGATTTCGAAGAAATGTTTGGGCATTGTTGACTTTCTGTCCATAAAGAAAACCTGCCAGGATTCACAAAATCCATCACCTGCACTCATACATGCATGTGTGTTTTCAATTCCCCTAGGATGCGAAACAGTTAGGCAGAGAACTGCACTGTGGTCTCTCTTCTTCACTTCTTTTCCCCCTTGTTTTTCCTTTTAGAAAATGTGATACCTGATCTCTGGGTCTAGCAGGCTGAGGATTTTTTTGTATTTGTATAATACGATGTCTGGCCTTCCCTCTGACCTGCGGGTGTATTTTTGGTCTCATTAGTAGTCAGGGAGATGCCTTAGTGCATCCAGAGCTGCGAGTCAGGGATGAGACACACTACAACAGAGAGAGGGAGCAAGCGCGAGAGGATATTAGAAGAGAGGCTTGTCTCCAAGATATGGAAGGAAGTGAGAAATGACAGGGCTGCAAGCTTTGTATGTGGGAGCCTGGCAGGGCGGGGGAGTGGCGAGGAGAGCCAAGTGGATTCTCAGAAAAGGGGGGAAGCCATCGAAGAGCTAAAGGTGATTAGAGGGGGATATTGATTCCTTATTCTGCCAGAGATTTAAGCAGGCATGCAAGGAATCTGCACCATGGTTGGCAAAAGGAGACCCGTTGCCTCCTGTAACCAGACACTCGGGCTTTCCAGGAGCCTAGGGAGAGAGCCGAGAAGAAAGGGGGCAGTGTGGTCTAGGAAAATTCAACTTGTCGCTGATTTGTGCCTGATGCTTGCTGTCCGTCAGCAGCCTCCCTTACAATCTTTTTTTTTTTCTCTCTCTCTTTTTTTTCCCTTGCCTTCTCCTTCTTCACTGAAGCCTAGGGGAGCCAGTAAAGATTAAATGTGCTTTCTCAAAGGCAGCCACTTCATGCTGCTATGTCGAAAGGGCCATTATTATTATTATTTTTTAATAGTAAGAGAAAAAGGGAGAGAGGTTGAGAGAGGGAGAGGGAAGCTAGGTGTGATGATGACGGACTAGCTTTTCCGAGAGGAAAAGGAAAGGGGAAGGGAGAGGAAAAGGAGAGACCCTGAGCTGAACGTTGGATTGTGCCTGAGAAGAACCTACAGAGGTGAGAAAAAAAAAGTTGTCTTGAAGGTGGGGGTGGGAGGGGTGTGCTAAACAGACCCTGTATAGAGGGAACAGAGACATAATTTAGCTGTCTTGCTAGCATGATTCTATTTTTAAAAGGGGGGGAGGGGGAGAGTCTGGAGTGCTGTTTTTAGTTGCGTATGGAAATGTATTAAAAATATTGAGCGTTTTTACTAAGTGCTTGAGGCCCTCTCCAGTGTCTTCTTTGCTGTGGCTGTTTTTTTCATTCTCTTTGACTAGCCAGCCATCTACCTTGCTCAGGCCTGGAATAAAAGAAGAAAGAAAAAAAAGGGGGGGGGGGAGAAAATTTTGAAAAAAAGGCCATCTTCCCGTCCACTTCCCCTCTCTTTCGTTTCATTTTTGGAGGCGGTGCAGGAAAGCTCAGCTTCCAGTCTTGATG
>CAUYQG010001723.1:0-12850 GCA_963574415.1 Tarsius wallacei
GAGCCCACGGGTTTGAGACCCGCCTGGGCAACTTGGTGAGACCTCATCTCTACAATAAATCAAAAAATTAGCCGGGCATGGTAGCACACGCCTGTAGTTCCAGCTACTTGGAAGGCTGAGGCGGAAGGATCGCCGGAGCCCTGCAGGTCGAGGCTGCGGTGGCCGGGAGCGGCCACTGCACTCCAGTCTGGGTGACAGAGTGAGACTCCAACTCAAAAAAAAAAAAAAAAAGTCAGTGGGAAAAAAGACTGTATTTCTGGCTACCCCTTATACAGCCCATTAAAAAAATCAGCCATGTGATTATTAGAATTTGAACAAATGAAATAAGGAACACTCAAGCATCCCCACAACTAGCTCTGTCATATACTGGCATGTGGTACACGTTTTATATTTCCAAAAATCTTTAAACATCAATGATAAAATTGAAGACCCATATTTGTCTTTATGTGTCCCTAACACTTCCTTCTTCAGAGGTGACCACTGTCCTAAACTTGGTATTTATCATTCTGAACATATTTGTATACTCTTACTGCATATGTATTGAAGCACTGTTTTGCACAATTTAAAATTTTTATTTAGAATATCATGCTGTAAGAATCATTGTGTAACTTTCTTTGATTCACCATTAGATTCTTAAGATTTACCCAGTTTAACCATGGTACACACACACACACGTGTGCATACACACACACGCCCCAGAGTGAGAGAATGTTTATACACATTCATTTATGAATTCATCCAATAGTTGTAAAACTATTCTCTCAATATATTACAATTATTAATTTGCTTATCAATGACTATTTAGACTATTCCAATTTTTGTGATTATAAGAAATTCTGCAGTACACAATCGTATGCCTGTTTCCTTGTGCACATGTGTAAGAGTTCCCCTGGAGTATAAACCTAGAAGGTGAATTACTGGGTTATCTTTATTGGCTATTGCCAAATCATCCCAAGCAGTTGTTCTAATGTGTTCCCTACCAACAGTGATTGAAGGCTCCCAACATAAATTCCCACTTTAGCACCTGTACCTTCTTCTCTGAGCACCAACTAATTGGTCCCAGACTACCTCATCTCCATGTATTCTACTTCTCATAAAAGGAGGATACTCCAAAGCACTTAAGTGTGTCTTCCTACCCTTTCCTTCAGTTCTGACATTCTGAAACTGACTTAACTTCTTATAACCAAGCATCTGCTGTAAACCCCTGTCCATCTAAACATTTCAATATTTTATTTTATGTTATTAAGTTTATGGATGAAATGTCACTATTGTGTTCTATTAAATTTTATTCTTTATTTAGATTTACTTAGACATCTCTTTTCTTGGTCCCTCTACTGATAATTCTGCAGTTTATATATCAGATGTTTATATAGTGCTACTACCTGCCAGGCACAGCCCAAGTCACCAGGACTACAGATGAAAAAGACAAGTTCCTGTCAACACAGGACCTTTGATTTAGTGGAGGACTTATATAACAAAAAGCAATCAAATAAATAAAGGATGCAGTTTCAGGCAATGACAAGGGTGGGCACTCCGCAAAGGGTCGGGATTCCCGACGGAGCACCTCCCTAAAGAGTTGGCCCGAGTCAGTTCAAGTGAACTGAAGAAATAAGCTGTAGACTGTTGGGGAGAACTTTCGAGGCAGAGGTAGCAGCAAGAGAAAAGGTCCTAGGGCTGGACAGGCTCACAGGGTCAAGGAGCATAAGGAAGGGCTGAGCGGCCTGGACGGACAGACAGAGAGAAGGTCAGCCACGCAGATGCCAGGCTTGCAGGCCAGGGATGGCTTCCCAGCCTGCAGAGGGCTTAGGCAGCACAATGATGTGACTGAAATACGATCTGAAAGTAGTTTGCCCTGCTCTCTAGGGAAAATACTGAGCGAGGCAGCACAAGGGAAGCCATCTGGAGACCATTTGGGGACATGGCCACCGTCCAAATGGGAGATAGTGATGGCTTGGACTGGGAAGTCAGCAGAAGAAGCTGTGCAGAGCAGTCAAACTCGGGAAATTTTTGGAAGATAGCTTGGACAGAAGCTGTCTGTGGAGACGCTGCATCCTTGACTTTCTTCTGGAATTCTCGATTTTCTAGAATGAGTGTCTTCCAGAGAAAAATGGATCAAAAAAAGTTCCTGGTCTACACCTACCAATGCCTGCTGCTTCTCTCGGCATTGTCAGTGTTTTGCTTGTGATGACAAACTCCAGCTTCAGCAGCCCTGCCAAGATTCAGGAGACTCAGCTGAGCTCCCATGAAGTTCATGCTGTTTGCCTCCTTCTGCCCTGAGGCCCCCAAACAAGCCTAAGCAAGAGGAGACATGAACAAGCTTGTCCTCAGAGGCTGCCGTCTGTCCCACCTGCCCCTGAACCCTGCAGGGGCCACACCTTCCAGGGCTCTCCAGGCTCCTCCTACTCACCTCTCCACTGAGCCCCACACTGGGCACAAGTTTTCTTTCCATCTGCAGAACCTTCCAGCCCATAATAGACATGAAAAACTTCTCTGGTTTCAGCCAATGATCAATATGGCCTGGCATCAATAACCTCATTCACATCATGGAGTAAAAGGTTAATTTGACCCTTTCCTGGAATATTTCTATATTTATAGCCTTTAAAACAAGAATGAGCCATGGAAGGTAAATGACAGGTGTTGATGATGGGCTAACATACAGGTGTGTGGGGGTGAGGTCATTGGTCCAGTGATCGCAAATTCACAACATGCAAACTGGGAGCAGGAAGTACATGTCTCTTGCCCAGTCTGTGGGGCTGAGCGCAGTAACATGGTGCCGTGTGTCAGGGAGGAGGCAGTGCAGCTCAGGACCTGGATGCTGGTGGGTTTGACATAGTCTGCTTTTCAGATTGCACGAAATTCTGCCATAGTCTGCCACACCAGCATGACACCTGGAGCATAAAATTCACCCTTCTCACATTTTTCCAGGTAATAGGAAATACATATGTGCTTTCTGAGTCAAGGTGAATCTTCCAGCAAAGACATTGGAGTGAAAGTCGGGAGTTCTGGGTTTTAGACCAGAATTTGTCAACAGGGACACTAGTGACATTTTAGACCCAATAAATCTTTGCTGGGGGGCTGTTCTATGCACTGTGGGAAGTGTAGCAGCATCCTTGGCCTCCACCCCTCAGACGCTAGTAGCAGCCCTACAGCCATCATCATCAAATATGCCTGCTGACACCATCCATGTCCCCTTGGGGCAACAACTCCCAGTCAAGAACTACTGATCTGGCAAATCATTGCAGCTATCGGGGTCTTTATTTTCCTGTCAGGACTAGTTAGTCTAGCGTGGTCTTAAGTCCCCTTGATCTGCACTCCACCAGGATAAGGTCCCATCATTCTTTGATGATCATCCCTCTCTTCTAAAACTGTTGAAGCTTCATATTTGTCCTCCAAAACATTGTTTTTCTGAGTAAGGCCAGGGACCACCTGCATCCAATTGTAAGGTCCCACCCCAGGGCTTGTTCCCACACAGAGTTCCTCCGCACTTCTGGCATTAGAGTCTCTGTTCTGACCTTCATCTTGTCAACTGTTTCATTCTTTCAAAACCACATGGCCTGAGGTTCCTGCAACAACAGCCTTTGCAACAGGAAAACTGCCATCTAGACACATGTCATTAGGCCCTGCGAGGAGACATGGGCGAAGCTGGAAGTATGGGCCTTAGTTCTTATTTTGCTTTTTCAAATGCTTTCTAATTAAAGGATTTTATTTTACTCTGAAAAGTTCTCATTCCTTTTTTTTTAAATGTGCATGCAAAACCATTGTATAAGCATAATCCTGTTCATTTAAAAAATCCTCTGACAAAACCTCATTCTCTTTCAAGCGCTATTTTTCTTAAGCTTCATGGTTAATAAGCATCATTTTCCACCATAAGTAATCTCATTCATATGGCATATTCCATAACAAATTGTGAAAGTTCTCAAGAGATAACTTGGGTGGACAGCCAAGAAGGCCCCTACACAGCCTTTGAGTGTCCCTGGAAGTGTGGCACTTTCCACTTTAGAACACAGTTTCTCAAGTCCTGTCTTGGAAATTCTCCCCCAGCCTCCTCCAGGTAATCACAGAGCCTGACCCTCACCCTTGTTTTCCCTCTGTGGCCAATCTCTCAGGTGACCACCTGACCCAGGTGGAAGGAAGCCCAGACCCTAGGGAAGAGCCCTCTGTGACTTGGCTCAATTTCACACACCTTCACCAGGTTCCTAGGAGGAGGCAAAACTAACTGATGTGCAAAGAGAAACACTCAGTTCCTACTCTTGGGAGCTTGCAGCCAAGAAGAAATTGCTCGTGTGTTCATTTAAGAGCAACTTCCCCTCTTCCACAGTCCATCTTCATGACCCTTCTGGACTGGAAATGAGAATGGCGTCATTCATCTTTGGCAGTGTCCAAAAAGGCTCAGGCAGACAGACAGACACTAGGTAAATGGATCTGTAGGATGAGGGAGGATTTCTGAAATCCCCAGAACAGCTCTTTATGACTGAGGGGGGACTGCAGGGCTGGCCCAGTAAATGGTGGGAGGAGAGGAGACCTGAGCAACTCCAGCAGTAAACATTCTGAAGAATGTTTAAAACCAAGATACCTATCATTCAATTGTAGGTTGTTGCTGGGACATTAATACACCCTGCTGACTCTCTTCCCCAGTAGGGCCTGCTCTGAGCCTGGCACTCTGGAAAACGTTGACTCTGTGGGTGTCTGGCAAGGGGCAAGGCAGAGCAGAGGCACCATTTTCAGTTTGGAGATAGAAATTGACTGCGAGTCAGGCGTAACTGGTCTCCAAAATTCCCATGGATGACATGGGGTAGCTTTTGGTTAAATATTACTAAAACCAGAGATGTCATCTTGCTGGAGATCTTGGAAAACCCCATGCAGCTGAAGTCTGGATAATAATTGTAGCCAGCTGAGTGTCCTGGGGAAAATTCACGGCATGTCCACCTGAGGATGGAAGAGAGAAGGCAGTCGGTTCACTCTAAAAACGAAGACAGGCACTCCCTAGAGGTCAGCTTGCAACTGGGATCCATGGACCCTGTGGGATTTCAGAAGAAGCTGTGAACTTACTGTGATTTCATCAAATTGTGGGCCTATATATGTAGCATGTTTCTGGAGAGAGGGTATATGGTCTTCACCAGATTCTCAAGGGACTCTCTCATGGGTTGAGTTGTGTACCCCAAAACTCCTATGGTGAAGTCCTAACCCCTGGTACATCAGAATGTGAACTTCTTTGGAGACAGTCTCTACAGAGCTAATCAAGATAAGGGCATTAGGGCAGGCCCTAATCCAATATGACTTTGGTCCTTATGAAAAGGAGAAGTTTGGAGACAGACACATAGAGGGAAAATGCCATGTGAAGGTGAAGACAGCCCTCTCCAAGGCAAGGAGAGAGGCCTGGAAAAGATCTTTCCCCCAAAGTCCTCAGAAGAGACCAATTCTGGTGTTATGGGCTACGTTGTGTCTCCCTAAAATTCATATGGTGAACTCCTAACACCGGCACCTCAGATGTGATTTATTTGGAGACAGAGTCTTTTTTAAAAAGTAAAATAAAATGAAGTCATCAGGGTGGGCCCTAATCCATCCTCTTCTGACCCTCCCCAACCTTTGGGCTGGGGAAATCGTACCAGGGATGGAGGCAGGTGTCCCTCCCACCCCAAGCATGGAGCTAGGCAGATGGACCTCCACACTGCCCTGCATCCTGAGCACCTGGGAGCCCTGAAGCAGCCAGACCACCTTCTCTCTTCCATCCTCAGGTGGACATGGCGTGAATCTTCCCCAGGACAGTCAGCTGGCTACAATTATTATCCAGACTTCAGCTGCATCGGGTTTTCCAAGATCTCCAACCAAGCCCCCTGGGACTACTCCCCACACACACCACCCACAGTTGCCTTCTTCTGGTCCACAGGGGGTTAGCTGAAGCCAGAATCAGCTAAGGGTCACATGTGTGCTGGGCACGAGACCAGCATTTTCAAATTTCCTCCTCATTTTGGGCCCACACAAAGGTCCTATGAGGACAGATGCCAGAGTGCTCCGATCTGGGTCACAGGGCTGGAGTGCATGGGTAGAAGTCAGGGCTCACTCCTTTGCATGGCCCTACCTGCCAACTGCAATACTCCCTGGGTTGGACCCTCAAAGTGTTAGGCATCTAAACTTGCAGGTGGGATGGGTGGGGGTGAGACCAAGGGCAGAACAGCCCCCGCCTCCGCAAGCAGCTCCAGACCTGCTGATGGCTGTGGACCACTGACTAGCCCTAGAACACCTGTTTACACTCCTGCCCTGCTCCAGTGGGGACCAGGGAGGCTTGCTAGGAACACATGAAACCCAACAGGGAATGTTACAGATTTAGCATAACACAGCTTGGAAGTCAATGAGAAGTTTGGTGAGCAGGACAGATCAACCACACAAGTCTCCCATTCCCCAGACCGTGAAGGAATTAAACAGTCACAAAGGAATCAAAAAGTCATACACACACAAGCCCGGAGTGAATGGCACTGTAGACAGTGAGTGAGGCAAGACCATCAGCGAATCAGTGGGAAATAGGAAGGGGCAGGGGAAAGCCTGCAAGGTTCAGCAAGGCCAAGGCTGCCACCCAGCTACTGAGGGGACCAGGAGGAGAGGCCAGGGGGCTCCACCCAGGGCCACAGGTGAGGCCTTGGAGGTTCACAGAAAGGGGCTGGGATTGGGATGGATGTGGGATGAGGAGCAGAGCCAGAAACGGGGTATCGGTAAAAAATTCACAGAGCAGATAGACGACCCGAAGGGGTTCCAAACTCACACAACCAGACGATCCTCCACCCTCTCCCCAGACCACACACAACAGGAGCAGAAAACCGAAGCCCTCTTTCCTGGAAAGATCCACCAACTGAGGACCCAGACTAGGGGCACCAGGCTAAGGTGAAGGTGGACTCTAAGGGATGAATTAAAACTGCACGCTGGAAGGCTGGACCCCAGGTGCTCCCGCAAATCCATCACTGCCCCACTACCCTCTGCTACAATCCAGCTAGTGGGCTGCTCACCCCAGGTTTAAACCCCAAGCAGGAAATCAGAGGATTTTGCTAGGAATCATTGACTGGCTTTTGAGAAAGGACCTCTGGACACTAAGATCTGTCTGTGTTACCACTTCATAACCTGACACTGAAGTCTACTAATGGACAAACCCTGGCCACGCACACAGAGCTGCCAGCAAATGTTTAGCACTTCACTATTAAATATGAACAGACAGCCAAGCATGAAATAGAAACCGAAAGGGGAAGTGGAATCAGGAGGAAACCGATAATAAAACAAATAAAGGAAAAATTTATATACAAGAAATACTCTCAGACTAGAGAACTATTAAATTTATTTTTTTAAGAAAAAGATGCTAATAAAATGCATAGGAGAATAAGAAAAATAGAGAATTCTTTAAAATTAAAATTACCATAGATTAAATTCTGAGGACAAATTGAAAAATAAAGGAAATCTGCTAGAGATAAAGAATAACAGAGAATGTTAAAGATTTAGAGGATCGACACAGACTGTCCAACATTTAACGGACAGAAACATCCACAAAGAGTATGGATAGAACGAGATGGTCAAAGAAACAACACAAGAAATTTTTTCCTAAACTGAAAAGGACCCATCACTTGAATGAGGGAGGAGGCACACCACAGCATATGAAATTTTAAAAGACTGAAATGAATAAATAAAAGATCTTAAAAGCTTCCAGAAAGGAAGAGCAGGTCACATGCAAAGAAAAGAGAAAGGGAGTGGCATCCAGATGTCAACAACAACCTAGCTTCTAGAAAACAGCAGAACAATGCCTTCAGCATTTTGATTTCTTAAACCAACAAAATGATCACATTGTGTAGAATAAAGGCATTTCTAAGCACGCAAGAACTAAAAGATATACCGCGCTCCAGAAGGAAAAAAAAGCATAAACAAAAAACGAATGAACAAATAAAAAGACAGAGTCCATGAAACAGGGAACCTAGTGGCAGAGAGCAGGGAGAGGAATCATGAAGACCATGGTGGACTCATCCCCAGGGTGATAGTCATGGAGCAGCTAACAGCAACCAGACCAGAGAGGACAGAAAGGCAGAAGGCCCTGGAAGAGAAGGATCCAGAATGAACAACTACAGATACTAATAAATCAATTCTGGGAATGTGGTGACAGTGATCACATGGTTTTATGATCGCTTCAAATCTCCAACAAAAAACAGTAACTTGATAGCAGAACCAAAACCGCATGAATAATAACAAAAATTCAGTCAGATGATGAAGTGTATGAGTGGCCTAGGGCTGGTGTAACACATTGCAAACTTGGCGGTAAAAACCACAACCCTGAAGGCCAGAGGTTCAAAATCAGGGTGTGGGCAGGGCTGGTTCTCTCTGGAGGTTCTGAGAGAGAATCCATGCATACCTCGCTCTTAGCCTGTGATGACAGCCAGCAACCCCTGGCATTTCTTGCCTTGCAGACACACCCTCCAATTTTTGCCTCCCTCTCTGTGTCTCTCTGTGCCAAATTTCCCTCTCCTTTCCTTTATAAGGTCACCAGTCATTGGATTTGGGGTCCGCCCTAAATTTAGGATGATCTCATCTCAAAAGCCTCAACTTAATTACATCTGAGAAGACCCTACTCTAAATAAGGTCACATTTACAAGTGATGGCAGTCAGGACTTTATGTTTACTTCTAGGGGTCATTCCCTAAATTTTGATCTTTACCTTTTCAGCTCAGTGGGACCGCTGCCAGGCTCCCTTGGACTTTAGTTTGCAGTGCCACAAGGGGAAACTGCAGCCAGACAATGGGCCAAGGAACCAAGGAGCACACACCTCATTTATTTTCCTCCTGTTGGGGACCACAATCTTACAAGGCCTGTGGTCCACACCTGAAATCAGATGCCTCATAATCGTCCAAAGTTATGGAAGGGTGAGTCCAATATCAGTTCCTCTGTCATAGCTGGAAGCAGAAGTCTTCCCAGTAGCCTTTCAGAAGTTTATTTTTGCCTTGCTCAGCCAGAACAGGTTTCTACTGCTGACAACCAGAAACCCTGACTAGCCACGTGATGGGGGTCTGACAATTAAGTTAACAAACTTGCCACTGTGCGCCTACGATGGCAGCACTGTACAGACGACTCAGGTTTCATGACCTTGGTAGATCAGTGTATCAAGCCATGTTCATGTTGACCTGTGGCAGTGTCTTGCTGAGTGGCATTCATTATTGTTGTTGCATGTTTTTGTGTGTTATCATGAGAATGTCAGAGCTTGAATTAGAACAGTGAACAAACTCTAAATTGCTTGTTAAACTTGGCAAGAGTGGAAATGAAATCAGAGACATGTTAGTCCAAGTTTATGAAGATAATGCCATGAAGAAAACAGCAGTGTACAAATGGATTAAACATTTTTCTAAGGGGAGAGAAAGCGTCACTGATGAAGAAAGGTCAGGATGGCCAGGAATGAGCAGAACTGATGAAAACATTACAAAAATTCATCGAATTGTGCATCAAAATTGTCAGCTGACTGTGAGAAGCATAGAAGACCAAATAAACACTGATAGAGAAACAGGAATATTTTAACTGAAAACCTTGGTGGGAGAAAGGTGTGTGCAAAGATGGTCCCAAAGGAGCCCTTGCATCACGACAATGTGTTAGCTCACACAGCACTGTTTGTTAGAAAGTTTTTAACCAGTAAACAAATAACTGTATTGGAACACCCTCATAACTCACCTGATCTGGCCCCCAATGACTTTTTTCTTTACATGATGATAAAGGAAATATTGAAAGGAAGACTTTGATGACATTTGGGACATCCAGGGTAATACAATGATACCTGATGGCCATTCCAGAAAAAAAGTTCCAAAATTATTTTGACAGGTGGACTAGGTGCTGGCTTTGGTGCATAGCTTTCTCCAAGTACTTTGAAGGTGAACATAGCAATATTCAGCCATGAGGTATGCAGCACTTTTCCTAGGATGAATTCATGAGTTTAATTGTCAGACCTTGTAATAATGTCTTTAACGACTTCCCCAGGCCAGGCTCGGTGACTCAGCCTGTAATCTCAGCACTTTGGGAGGCCGAGGCGAGCCTGAGCCCACAGGTTCAAGACCAGCCCTAACAACTTGGTGAGACCTCGTCTCTTCAATAACTAAAAAACAAACAAACAAAAAACAAAAACAACTTCCCCACAGAGACGGAGGTTCCAGGGCACCATCTCCTGGAGGGTCCTTCAGGCCAACAGTATCACCACAGAGTGCAGGTCAGCTAAAGAAGTTTTCTGTAGGGAAGGGAAAATAGAGAAAACACATTCTGCATACAAGGCTTAACTTAGGAAGAGATTTCAAAGTATCTAGAGCCACAGCGTTCACCCTAAACAGTCATAGATTTTCACACCCTGGGAAACTTTGGAGTTTCTACTCATTTATGTGATCTCAAGAATTAGCTGCAGGCTAAATAACAAACTCTTTCCAAATGTGCACAGAGGCATTGCATTTTATAAACTATAAAACCATTTTAAAATTATAAATAAATGCTTGACAGTTTAAGTTTTAGTTATGCTTTTTTTTCCTCAATCAACAATGTTAAAATATAACCTGTGTGCTGGGATAGGAAGCCCCTGAAAATGTTTGAGATTACAGAGGATACTTCATCTTTTGAAGATTGGAAAGCGCTGACCTGGATGAATGGGCATTGGGCACCTGTGGCTGTCTTCCCAAGATTATTTCTCTTTCTTTCTTTCTTTCTTTCTTTCTTTCTTTTTTTTTTGAACTTAACAAGTGTTTAAGTTTTGAGCACCAAAAGACAGCAATAGAGTAAAAAGGTAACCCAGGTAACAGGATAAAATATTTGCAAATCATATATCTTATAAGGAATAAATATCTAGAATATGTAGTGAACTTCTAAATCTCAACAACAAAAAAACAACCAACCTCATCTAAAAGTGGGAAAAGGACTTGAATAGACACTTCTTCAAACAAGACATACAAATGACAAACAAGCACATGGAAATATGCTCAACATCATCAGTCATTATAAAAACGCAAATCAAAACCACACTGAGACACCACCCCACATCCACTAAGATGGCTATGTTTTCTTTTTTTAATCTTAAAGATATGGGGTACAATTCAGAGTTAGGTATACACATGTTCATTATGCAGGTACCCTTGTTGATGAAGTGTGCCTCTCCCTCCCCTGGCAGTTTCCCTCAACTGCCAATCCCACCCCCCACCCCCAGCCATTTCCCACTACTATACTTTCTTATAGTATTATGATAATTGTTCAAGATCCGCTTATGAGTGAGAACATATGGTACTCTGTTCTTTGTTTCTGTGACAGATCACTGAGTCCAAGATTATTTCTATCAGCCTTTGGGGTGAACCAAATACAAGTCCTTGCCTTCTAAGAATAATCTAGGGTGCAGATTTTCTGTGTTGTTCATTAAAATAGAAGCCTACGCCTTTATTGGCAGTCAAGGCTAGGGCCAACATCTCCTCATGGAAATTAAAGAACCCATCCAAAATATCTGACTACAAAGAAGCCACCCCATACTTTTTTAGAGGCTATTCAAGAATAGTAAGCTCCATCTTGAAAGACCTGGCTGCGAATTCCAGTCTGTGCATCATGCCATGTCTCAAGCGTGTGTGCTGTCCAAGTTGGTATATCCAACCATCAGCAGTGGCTAGACGTTTATGCAATGCAATAAAAGGAAAGGACAGTCTTCCTTGTGTTGTATGATGGTTTCATTCTGCCTGGTTGTTGTGATGTTTGACTTCTGCACACCCAGAGAGCTACATCAAGGGAGGGGGCAAGGCACTGACAGACCTGCTCTGAAAAAGTGCCCAGGCAGAAGGCACTGGATGCTGAGGGGATGGGGAGGAGGAGTCTTCACCCCAGAGCCCTGGAACTTCAGAAATAGACTCTCAGCTTAAATTTAATGTTTGTTGTTGATGGTGGTTTGGTTTGGTTTTTGAGTGGGAGTCACCCTTTGTCACCCAGGCTGGAGTGCAGGGGCACCATCACAGCTGCCACAGTCTCGGTCTCCTGGGCTCAGGCGATCCTCTGCCTCAGCCTCCCGAGTAGTTGGGACTACAGGCACATGCCACCATGCTCGGCTAATTTTTTTTTATTTTTTTGTAGAAACGAGGTCTCACTTTGTTGCCCAGGCTGGTCTCAAGCTCCTAGGCTCAAGCGATCCTCCTGCCTCCACCTCCCAAAGTGCTGGGGTTACAGGCCTGAGCCACTGCGCCCGGCCGTTACATTCAAATCCAAATCTTATTTTAATAAAGAAAGAGAGACACTAATCATCAGGGAGATGCAAATCAAAACCACGCTGAGATACCACCTAACTCCAGTCAGAATGGCAATTATCAATAACTCAAAAAATAACAATTGCTAGAGAGGGTGTGGCGAAAAGGGAACACTCCTACACTGTTCGTGGGAGTGTAAGCTAGTGCAACCTCTGTGGAAAGCAGTGTGGCGATTCCTAAAAGCTCTAAACACCAACCTCCCGTATGACCCCGCAATCCCCCTACTGGGAATATACCCTGAAGAACACAAATCACTCTATAGGAAAGAGACCTGCACACGTCTGTTTATCGCAGCATTGTTCACAATAGCAAGAACCTGGAAGCAACCAAGCTGTCCATCAAACGAGGACTGGATCAAAAAAATGTGGTACATATACACGATGGAATACTACGCAGCCATAAAGAAGAAGGAAATCATGAATTTCGCAGCAACCTGGATGGAACTAGAGTGATTTGTGTTCTTCAGGGTATATTCCCAGTAGGGGGATTGCGGGGTCATACGGAAGGTTGGTGTTTAGAGCTTTTAGGAATCGCCACACTGCTTTCCACAGAGGTTGCACTAGCTTACACTCCCACCAACAGTGTAGG
>CAUYQG010001724.1:0-10094 GCA_963574415.1 Tarsius wallacei
GCCTGTGGCTAGTTCAAAGGCCTAAGAAAAAGAAGACAGCATATAACACATAAAAGAAAAGAAGACTTTTGGCAAGCTTACTGCTACCTGACTCAATATTAAGTATTTCCCCCCCAACTTTTGTTATTTGACAAATAACAACATCAAAACCCCAAACCAAAGGATAACGATATCAGATCTGAAAATAAGCAGGAACTCTATAATAGAAAATACTCTGTTTATCTTGTCTCTTTGGTCTTATGGGAATATTAAAAAAAAAAAAAAAAGAGGAAAAAAACATCTAGTTCAATACTTTCCTTACACAGATAAGAAAACAGTGGCAAAAATGGAAACGCAAAGTCCAGCCTAGAATCCAGGGTTTCCAATGGCTACTTCTGTGCTTGTCTCACACTGATTAAAGAGCCTGTTCTAAGTCAGCCAGGGTCACACTGACAGACACAAATAAAATCACTATAAAATCCAGTGTACTGAAACATCTAGACAGCAGAAATAAGCTATAAAGCTATGAAGACATGAAAGATTCTTAAATTTTAAATGCCTATAACTAAGTGAGAGACGCAATCTAAAAAGGCTACATACTGTATGATTCCAATTACATGACATTATAGAGACAGTAAAAATGTCAGTAGTTGCCAGAGGTTGAAGGTAGGAAGGGGTGAACAGGCAGAGCACAGAGGACTATTACAGCAGTAAAACTATTCTGCATGATACTACAATAGTGGATACTCATGTCATTATACATTTGTCAAAACTCATACAATGTACAAACCCTAATGTAAACTATGGGCTTAGAGTAATAATGATGTGTTAAGGTAGGTTCACTGCTCATAACAAATGTCCCACACTGGAGCAGCAGACTGGTTGTGAGGGAGGCACTGTGTGGGGGGAGTATATGAGAACTCTGCTCAATTTTGCTGTGAACCTAAAACTACTCTTAAAAAGTCTATTAAAAATGCATGGGAGGCTGGGCGCAGGCTCAAGCCATAATCCCAGCACTTTGGTTCGAGACCAGCCTGGGCAACTTGGAGAGACCTCATCTCCACAATAAATCACAAAAAAGTTAGCCGGGCATGGTGGCATGCGTCTGTAGTTCCAGCTAATTGGAAGACTGAGGCAGAAGGATCACCTGAGCCCAGCAGGTTGAGGCTGCAGTGGCTATGAGCGTGCCACTGCACTCCAGCCTGGGAGACAGAGTGAGACTCCAACTCAAAAAAAAAAAGAAAAAAAGCATGGGAAAATTAAAACAATAACAATTTAAACAGACGAATTACATTCGGGTCCAGAAATAACTTTTAAAAGCTGGGTGGCAGAAAGGAATACAGATATAGCTTATAAGGTAACCTAGCATTTCATAGGCAACATGGATATGTGTTCAATGAGTGCCAAAGAGAAAATGAGGACATTCTGCTAATAGCAGTTTCTCTAAGATAACACGTCCATCATCTGTATCAATGGGCTGCCCATCTGCTGTCTCATATAGTGAAGAAGTTAGGGGCAAAGTCCTGTTGCTTCCTTCCCCGTAGAGATCTGAAGAGGCAAATGTGCTCAATGTGCTAAGTTAAGTTCAAATTTTGTTTAGAAGTCTACTTACTGCTCTCAGATATGGAGAAGTGACACAAATTATATACCTAATTCTAGTGTTTAGTTCTCTATAAACAACCAACACCAGGGAAATGAAGTAAAGGAAAGATGTCTTAACAGCCAAGAAACAATGTTCTAGGACTAGAGTTGTGAGTCTGAAAGACTGCAATTGACAGGAGGCAGATGAAAATGCCAATACCACCATATCTAAATACCATATAACAAAAGGGATCTGGCAACTCCAGAGTTCAGTTTTCCCTTTCCTGTTTATTCTATACTTTTTTTGGGGGGGTCTTACTATGTTTCCCAGACTAGTATTAAATTCCCTGCCTCAAGCAACTCTCCTGCCTTGGTCCCCCAAAGTTCTGGGATGATAGGCAGGAGCCACCATGCTTGCTTGCTGCACCCCCCCCCCCCCATTTAAAAATCATAGACAAAGTCCCTGCCTCACACAGAAAGTAAACAAGCAAAACAACATACATTTCAGGCAGTGGAATATACGTTCCTCCTGAAACTGTTTTTTTCTATGACAATAAAATTGGTAAAGTTGGGGCTATTTTAAATAGTGTGGTCAGGAAGCTGTCTCTGAAGAGGTTACGTCTGAATCACAACCTGCACAAAGTGAAGGAGAAAGCACACCCAAAGGTCTCAAGGTACGAATGAGCTTGACAAGACTAGAAAAAGAAAAAAGGATTTTGAGTGGAATAGATGCAATGAACGGATTTAAAACAGGGGAGTAACATGATTTGATTAACACTTAAGACCGCCCAGCTTCTATGTGATGAAGGGAGAAAAACAGAAGGAGAGAAAGGAAATTAGGAGGTCACTGTGAAAGATGATGCCCTGTGCTATAATGAGTTAATGGAGAAGGTAAGAAATGGTTGGTACTTGATATATTCTGAATGTAGAACACACAGAACCTGCTAATGTACTAGATGTAGAGAAAGGAAAAAATAATTAATAAATAATCTACAAGTGTCAGTTTCTGAGCTTTTAATCTGAGTAGCTGAGTGAGCAGGGGGATTATTTACAAAACCAGGATGTAGGAGTTAACCAAGCATTCTGCTTTGAAAATGTTACATTGAGATGTTTATCAGATATCCAAATAAAGTTGACAGTTGACAGGTGGACATAAAAAGCTGGATTAAGTATAGAGAGAAGCTGAGGCTAGATATGCCATGAGACTTAATGAGATCACCCAGGAAGAGAGAAGAGGGCCAAGAATCAAGTCCTTTTTAAGAGGAAGAGCCTATCTATTTAAGTTCTTTTTTTGTGTGTGTTGGAGTCTCACTCTGTCGCCCAGACTGGAGTGCACTGGCCGCTCCCGGCTACCGCAGCCTCGACCTGCTGGGCTCCGGCGATCCTTCCGCCTCAGCCTTCCAAGGAGCTGGAACTACAGGCGCGCGCCACTATGCCCTGCTAATTATTTAAGTTCTTATTAATTGATACAAACCAAAAGGGCAAGGTACTGCTATAAATTTGGAGTTAAAGCTTTAGTTTTTCTTTGGTAATTAAAGTATTCCTAAAAAAAGAAAAAAAAATCCAACATACAGCTATGTGAATTGACAGGTACAAGCCATAAATGATCAGAACAGAAACTGTCTTCCCCAGGGGTCTAGGGCACTCTAGTTGGTATCAGCCTAAAGCCTTCCTCCTAATTGTATAACTGGGGTTACAATGAAGGTCCTATAGTCAATTAACTATAACTCTGTCATTCCTATGGAGCAAATGTTTGCTTCCCTCAATTCTTCCTGCTTCATTCCCTGTTTAGAATGTTTTGTTTTGATTCCCTGTACATTTCATCACCACCGTCCCTTGAGTACTGCAAATGCCCAGTTCTTTTTCACCTTCATGAGCAGCAATGTCTAGGAATCCAGATACTACTGCACACACCAACTGCAGGGATGTACAGTCAAGAAACAGACCCTGGCAATTTTATTATAGAAACAAATTGTGCAGAATTATACTTTTTGTGTGGTTGTATTACCTTTGTTTAGCACAACACTGGCAGCAACAACAACAAAAAACCCCCACAAACCTGAGTTCTAGACAGATAAAAATTATGGATAAACCCTCCTTCTAATCCCATTTCCCAAAGATTCACTCCCATGCTAAGACACCTGAGCAAGAATCAAATTATAGTTGGCCCTCTGTATCTGTAGGTTCTATATCCTCAGATTCAACCAACTGCAGACCTAAAATATTCAGGGGAAAAAAAATACAAGTAAAAAAAAATACAGTATAACAACGATTTACATAGCATTTACATTGTATTAGGTTTTTGTTTTTTTTTTGAGTAGGAGTCTCACTTTGTACCCCTGGCTGGAGAGCAGTGGTACGTTCAAAGCTACTGCAGTCTCGGCCCACTGGGCTCAGGCAATCCTTCCGCCTCAGTTTTCCAAGCAGCTGCAACTATAGGCATGCACTACCAGTGCTACCAGACCCAGCTAATTTTCTGACTTATTGTAGAGATGAGGTCTTGCCAAGTTGCCCAGGCTGGTCTTGAACCTCTAGACTCAGGCAATCCTCTCACCTCTGCTTCCCAAAGTGCTGAGATTACAGACGTGAGCCATAGTGACCCAGCTTATATTAGGTATTATAAGTAATCTAGAAATGATTTAAAGTATACAAAAGGCTATGATTACATAGGTCATATGAAAATATGTCATTTTATGTAAGGTACTTGAGCATCTGTGGACTCTGATATCCATTTGGGGTTCTAGAAACAATCTGCCAAGGATAGAGGGATGACTGCATATTCTCTAGTTTTATCTCTTAAGATTCTCTTGATTAGTCATGGCCAATTTCTGGGGCAGACAAGGATATGCAATTCACCCCATTTCCTAAATACCTGTAGTTGCACTCACATAGCCTTCCACAAGTGCCAGTGGTAGTCCTACACATCCTGCCCTGAATTTCAAAGAGCAAAATATAAAAAGGACAGGCACATATCCCAGAAAGCAATCACTTCAAGAGAGGAATCTGCCTGAAAAGGAAGACAACTGTCGACTACAAACATTTCCCCACAGGGGTAGAGAGGGATGTTCAAAGACCAAAGAGGAAGAAAATGTCATCCTGCCAGTTATGGTCCTACCTGTCCTGACCCTAAAATTTGGAGATTGTTAATTGTTAACATCCTTCATAAATATTTTCCCCTTTCCTTTTTTATAACTGCCTTTCTAATTTTTCTCAATCATTAATGTGATAGGTAATTTTTAACTTGCCTTTTTACCTCTAAGAAAAGGTACTAATTTTTCCATCATTAATTACATTGAATGCAGGATGATTTATCTTTCCAAGCACTTCTGATGTTTAGGATTTTTACTCTGAGTATGACTAAATTTAAAGCAGCGTTTTGTTTTTCTATGTCTACTGGTAAAGTTTAGAGACATCGAGGGAACAAATGGGGCTCAATTTCTTATGATATTGTCTTATGTTAGATAAGTGCTTTCCATCGTTAGTCAAAAAAATTCTGATATGTGAGTAGATCCAGAACTGTGGGACAAGATTAATTTCCCCCTTTATCTTTTTGCCTTACTTCTTAAGTCTGACATTAGAAATGCTATGTTATGGCCAGGCGTGGTGGCTCAAACCTGTAATCCCAGCACTTTGGAAGGCTGAGATGAGGGGGCTGCCTGAGCCCATGGGTTTGAGGATAGCCTGGGTAACTTGGAGAGACCTTATCTCTACAATAACTCAAAAAATTAGCCGGGTGTGGTAGCGCATGCCTGTAGTACCGGCTACTTGGAAGGCTGAGGTAGAAGGATCTCCAGAGCCCTGTGAGTTGACGCTGGGGTGGCCGTGAGCGTGCCACTGTACTCCAGCCTGGCCAATGGAGTGAGAATCCAACTGACAAAAAAAAAAAAAAAAAAAAGAAAAGAAATACTATGTTAAATATCGAGCAGGACCTACTGTCCTCAAACAACTAACCCATTATTAAGAATCACATCTTAATGAATTCACATTTTAAATCAGATGCCATCTGTAAACTAGCAATATTTTATAACTGGTGGCATCGCTATCATTTATGATTTTCTCTAGCAAATAAGTCAAATTCCTCAAAATACAAAGCTTTAAAATGTGGCTAGTCTGGACTTTATTTCATCATTCTATCATCTTATGCAGTAATACTAAAACCTTACTTCAGACAGTCTACCACTTTCATGGATCATTGAGAAGCCATAACAAAGTGCTTTATATATAAGGTCATGCCACATTTACAAGGTAGCTTTAACTCAACTATCTTTGAAGACAAAGTTTTTCAGAAATCTATGAATTGAATAGGTTGGAACTGTTATCTTTCCGCTTTCTCGTGTTTTCCCCAGAGGTGTCTGAATATTAAATGTTAATTTAAATAAGAGTATAACATGTTTCTGTTCATTCATTTGATGGTACATAAATATTGTATAATATAGAAACTATCTTTGTCCCTATTTCCTGGAAGTCTCTAAACTCTAGGAATTTCCAAGAGATAGGAGTGTTCCTTTGTTATTCATAGTGGGCCTCTGGGACCATACCTAAGTTTATAATAATAAAATGACTCATGGTGGAGTTTCAGGATGGAGGCTGGACATACTGAAAAGACCAGTCACATGGTTAGAGGATTAAGGCTTTCTGACTTCCCAACCTCCAGAGAAGGGAGGGGTGCCTGAAGATTGAGTTCAATCACATGGCCAACGATTCAATTAATCACATCGAATCAATGAAATCGTAATAACACTCTGCAAATCCTTAGATTGGGTGAACATCCCTTGTTGATGATACTTATCAGTGTGCCAGGAGGGTGATGAGTCCTGAGGACACAAAAGCATCATGTTTAGTACCCTCTCAGATTTTGATCTATGTATCCTGCTTTGATTTGTATTCTTTATAATAAAACTATAACAGTAAGTTTAGCACTTTCTGAGGAAGTAGTGGACCCCTCTTCCCAATTTGTAGCCAGTTGTTTAGAAATGCAAGTGGCTTGTGGACCGAGACCTGAGGCTCATGCCTGAAGGGAGGGCAGTCTTGTGTGGAACCACGCCCTTAACCTATGAAGTCTGCGATAACTCTGGGTGGAATCAAAATTGCATTCAAGCAGACAATGCATCTAGATGCCCAGCTATACATAACAGACATGATTCCTGACTGGTTGGTGCTCATAACTTAGAATAGATACAGGTAAACAAACACAATGAAAACTGATAAAAGTAAAGATCTTAAAGATTATAGTCCATTTCAAGAAACAATGTAACATATTCCAACATGAAGCTATTCTTAGGAAAAAAAAAATTTTTTTTTTTTTTTTTTGAGTTGAAGTCTCATTTCGTCACCCAGGCTTGAGTACAGGGCACGATCACGGCTACTGTAACCTTGACCTGCTGGGCTCAGGCAATCCTTCCGCCTCAGCCTCCCAAGTAGCTGGGACTCTAGGAACATGCCACTACGTCCGGCTAATTACTTGGCTTATTTTAGAGAAGAAGTCGTCTCACCATGTTGCCTAGACAGGTCTTGAACTCCTGGGCTCAGGTAATCTTCTTGCCTTGGCCTCCTAAAGTACTGGGATTACAGGTATGAGCCACCACGCCCCGCAGAAATCATTTAATATCAACTAAATCTGACCACTTGAGTAGTTGCTTGCTCCAGAGACAAAGTAGCAATTTATGAATCTATGAATAATTGGGTTTCACATCTTGTGAGGTGCAAAGATGTCAAGGAGCTGAACTGAAGCTCAGTTGTACAGAATGAAGCAGTTTCTAGGGGTTTCCTTTGTCTGAAATAGACCAGGGTTAAAAGGGCAAGGATACTTACAGTCCCCTAATCAAAATCAATAACACCTGACAGTAATTGTTTTCAACTTTACCCTCCAACAATCTGTAGTATTTGGTTCCTTTACCTGACAGGAACTTGGAAGTAACCAGAAAGAATGCCAGATATTTGTAACAGGCTTGTGAATTCAGACCTTTCCAGATACAGGATTTAGAGTACCTGTGATAAGTCACCTATAAGTCCTTTTTCTGCTAGTTAATTTGTCGATCTAGTGAAATTAGCAAACAGGGCAAGGTATGTTAAATACTACCTAACAAGTGAAGGCCAAGGGGAAAAAATATTACCATGCATGCCGTGCTCCAAATGTCAGCAGGGGTATTATAGCCAGATCCTATTAGAACTTCCAGGGAACGATACTGCCTTGTTTGAATATCTTCAGTGAAATGTTTGTGCTGAGAAAATGAAGAAGGAAACAATATTTTAAAATTCATTCATTTCACTTAGCTTATTTCCTTTTCCTTCTTTTCTTTTGAGTTGGAGTCTCACTCCATTGCCCAGGCTAGAGTGCAGTGTCACCCTCATGGCCACCCCAGTGTCAACCTGCTGGGCTCAGGCGATCCTTCCGCCTCAGCCTTCCAAGTAGCCAGAACTACAGGCATGTGCTACCATGCCTGGTTAATTTTACTGTAGAGATGAGGTTTCGCCAAGTTGTTCAGGTTGTTCTTGAGCCCATGAGCTCAGGAAATCCCCTCACCTCGGTCTCCCAAAATGCTGGGGTTACAGGCTTGAGTCACCACGCCCGGCCCACTTAGCTTACTTCTTAAATATCTTTATTTTTCTTTAGTTAGGGTATGGCTGGCATGAAGTGGCATGATCACGGCACACCACAGCTTCGATCTCCTGGGCTCAGGCAATCATTCCATCTCAGCCTCCTGAGTTGCTGGGACTATAGGTGTGTGCCATTATGCCCAGCTAATTTTTTATTTCTTTTGGTAGAGATGAGGTCTTGCTATGTTGACCAGGCTGGGCTCAAGCAATCCTCCTGCCTCAGCCTCCCAAAGTGCTGAGATTCTAGGAATGAGCCATCACACTTGGCCCCTTAAAAATCACTTTTATGTTATCAGCTCCAAACAACCCTTTGCCTTACACACAGCTACTTGAAATTATTTTTGCAAACAAATGAGTCTAAACTTAATATAGATTCATAGAGTTAGGAAATAACAAATGCTTTTTAAGACATGGAAAGCTATTACCCTAAATAAAAATTAGATTGTCTAAAATTAATGAATTACACTTCAACAAATAAACAACACTAATTTAGGTTCAATTCAAACTCTTCCTTGTTATGTGCTCATTATGAGAAATAAAAGATGTTAAGTTTCAAGTCTGAAGAAACTTATAGCTTCTTTCCTGCCCAGTTTACTCCCTTCATACTAATATGAAATGAGCCGTGGGGAAACAGAAAATGTTAAGTACCACGGGGATGCAATCAGCAAAACAAGTGGAGTTTTGCTAACAAATAAACTGTATGAAAAAATGGGAGAAAACTTCACAGCAAAATTTCAGAGACATATTGCACAATCCTGTATTCATTTTTCTTTTTTTAGGTGACAACAGTGTCACAGTTAAAAATAATTTCCCTTTAGAAAGTCATATTCATTAATGAAAATAAAATTCCTGGGATATAATTTCAAACTTATGTGGGGTGGATGGCAGGGTTGGGATACAGGTGAAAATAGACTGGCAATAAATTTATAATTGCTACATGACACTAGTATAATGGCATGGAGTTCATTATTCTATTCTTTCTACTTTTGTATATGTTTAAAATTTTCTGTAATAAAACAATAAACGAATAATTTTAAAGAAGCTTCGTATGGGGTCATATACAGAAAAAATTCAAATAATATGAAAATGTGTATAGAAAAGTGTGAAAGACAATTCTCTAATCCAGTTGAAATTTAAAAACACGGAACAGTATTTGTGAAGAGGTTAAATTAGGAAGAGAAAGCTTTAGGCAGAAAACCAGTATACTTATGTACTCGCTCATAAGCAGACCCTGAACATTTATCATAATACTATAAGAAAGGGATTGGCAGCAGTGGGACACTGCTAGGGGAGGGGAGGGGAGGGGCACCCACACTTTACCTGTATGATGACCAAGTATGTACCTAACCCTAAATTGTACCCCACATTTTAAAAACAAAAAATAAGAGTTAAAAAAAAAAGAAAAGAAAAGCAGTATAGACCAAGGGATCCAAAGGATACTGGACTGTTTGACCAAAGAGCAAAAAAGTACTCCATGTAGAAAGAACATCCCCAATAAAGGCACAGAAAGACACCTGTTAAAGACAAATAAAACTAATTGCTAGGTTAAAGAGTTTGGATTTCACCTGGCAGATATGAGAGTGCCACTGTATGGTCTGAGTAAGAGAATGTACTGTTAAGAAGACTGACATGACATCGGAGAACATCATTCTGTTAATCCTCTGGTTGGTGATCAGATTTAGGTTTGGTAATAACAATGTGAAACAATGGTTGTGGAAATAGGAGAGGAAAGAGTTCAATTAAATCTAAGGACATTCATTGAAAGAATAAGCAGAAGCCGGGCTCAGTGGCTCAGACTGTAATCCCGCACCTTGGGATGCTGAGGTGAGTGGATTGCCTGAGCCCGCGGGTTCGAGACCCGCCTGGGTAACTTGGCGAGACCTCATCTCTACAATAATTCAAAAAATTAGCTGGGCGTAGTAGCACACGCCTGTAGT
>CAUYQG010001727.1:0-10116 GCA_963574415.1 Tarsius wallacei
CCCGGCCACCACACCTTGACCTGCTGGGCTCCGGGGATCCTTCCCCCTCGGCCTTCCAAGGAGCTGGAACTACAGGCGCGCGCTACCACGCCCGGCTAGTTTTTGATTTATTGTAGAGATGAGGTCTCACCAAGTTGCCCATGTGGGTCTCGAATCCACGGGCTCAGGCAATCCACTCACCTCAGCCTCCCAAGGCACGGGATTACAGGCTGAGCCACCTAGCCCGGCTAGGTCCTTGTTCTTTAAAAACAAAACACAGGGACTCTTCGGATCCCCTCCTGCTCTGGGAGCTTTTCTGTCTTCTCAATAAATCCTGCTTTCTAAAAAAAAAAACATAAAATGACCTTCCTTGTATTTAGTTTTGCTTTCTACCTAATGCCATAGCTTTCCCTGTTTCTTCTCAGGAAAATAATAGTCTTCTACTTATCTATCTTTCATTCACTTCTTACCCCACAAGTTGTTGACATCTTCCCTCATCTTTCTGTTGAATATACTTTTGCTAAATCACGAATACATTTTTTTCTCTGTATAAAAATAAACACATATGCCTATGTACTCTATGCACATTTTATTTTTTTCTGACTCCTAGATAATATATTTTTATTTAAAAATTAGAAAACCATCAGGTGCGGTGGCTCATCCAACGTGGAAGCCTAGCACTTTGGGAGGCGGAGGCGAGAGGATTGCCTGAGCCTGAGGGTTCAAGACCAGCTTGGGCAACTTGGTGAGACCTTGTCTCTACAATAAATCAAAAAATTAGCTGGGCATGGTCGCCTGTAGTTCCAGCTACTTGGAAGGCTGAGGCAGAAGGATCACCTGAGCCCAGCAGGCTGAGGCTGTGGTGGCCGTGAGCATGCCACTGCACTCCAACCTTGGTGAGAGCGTGAGACTTTGACTCAATAAAAAAAAAAAAGATAGAAAGCCAATAATCAAGATAACAATACATATACTGCATTATTCTATCACTTAAAAAGCTCATTGCTGTTTTGGTATATTTATTTTCCCTTAACTTTCTTTCTCCATTGTTCTTATGATTCACCTATAGCTTTATTTTTATGGGCACTACTTTACCATCAAATTTTCCCGTGTCATTTTAGAATACTCCAAACCCAGTAATTTTTACTGGCTGCCTGATATTCCATTTTATGGATATTCTATAATATATTTAATCATTCTTTCATGGTTGAGTATTTCTCTGTGTTTATTCTTTCACTACTCAAATGCTAGGAGACTGTCCCAAGGGTTTTCTCTACTGTTCCCAAATCAATTTCTGGCTAAGTCTTCTGACCCAAGGGACTGCTGGAGTTGCCTAACTTAAGTGGAGTGAACGAAAACTTTGCAGTCTTTACCCTTATCGAAGGGAGAATCTTAGCATAGACTGTTTTTCAATACAGGTGAATGAAAAGCAGACAGTAACTCTATTCAACTAGCAAAAAGAAGATGAGAAACAGAAGCATAAATGACAAGTGTGAAGTAAGATGGAAGTGGATAAAATCACTGCAACAGTCGTTAGGCAGTTTTCTCCGTCTTTCTCCATCAGAGTGGATCAAGTCTGTAGACAGATTCTCTCCAAGCCTGTGGGAAGCACATGGACATAGGAGGTTCTCTCTCTCTCCGTGCAAATGACGTAAGAGCTCTAGCCTTGACATTTCCCCTAAGCCTCAGAACACATTCAACCGTTTACTTGACATCATCTACTTGACATCTGATTAGCAACTCAAATTTGATATGCTCAAAATAGAATTCTTGATTCACGCCACCTCCCCTGTAAAAACTCACAGCTCCCTTCATCTTGGTCTCTCAGACAAGAACGGACAAACCAAACTCAGGAGACACCTTTGATTCTCTTTCTTCACTTTCACAGTTACAATCCTTCAGCAAATCCAGCTCTAGCTTTTAACATTTAATTTAATTTAATTTTTTTTTGAGTTGTGCTCTCACTCTGTTGCCCAGGCTGGAGTGCAATGGTGTGATCACGGCTCACAGCAGCCTCGGCCTCTCGGCTCAAGGGATCCTTCCTTCCATCTCAGCCTTCTGAGTGGTTGGGACTGCAGGGGCACATTGCAACGCCCAGCTTATTTTTGGATTTCTTGTAAAGATGAGATCTCACCATGTTGCCCAGGCTGGCCGCTCCATCTTTGAAATGTGTCTTACATTCAACCTTGCTCCCACCTCTGTCGCAGCCCCTTGCCCGAGCCACTCGTCTCTCTGGAAATTGCCCTCTGACTTGTGCCTCTGTTTCAGCTACAGCTTTGTACCCTATTCTATGCCCAGTCATCAGGGACATGTTTTAACAATGTGAATCATGTCACGTTATTTCCTTATGGAAAACCTAATCATTATTATTCTTTTAAAAATTATATGTAGAATAAAATCCAGCCTCCTCTCATGGCCTACGATGTCCTGCCTAATCTGGCTGCTGAGCACGTCAACCTTTTTCTCCTACGACTGTTTTCTCTTTTCATTCTGTCCCACACATGCTGGTGCCTTTGTTCTTCCTTAAGCACTTCAAAATCATTCTTACTTGATAGCCTTTGTCTTTGCTGTTAACATTGCAGGGATTATTCTCTCCCAAGATATTCCTATGAAATTTTTTTTCCTCCCGATTTCACTTAGTCTCTGTTCCTGTGTCACCATCTCAGAGAGGCTTTCTCTAATCATTGAATAGATTCTAAAATAGAATTGATATCCCAACAGCCACTCTCCCTGCAGCAAGGTGCTGCGGTTTCTGTAATGTCAGAAGTTGACAGCAATAAGATATATTCCCAAATTCATACATAAAGAAATTAAAACGACACATTCTACCTAACACTCTGGCCAAGGAAGTCTTATTAATTATTACAAAATATTTAGATCTGAAAAAATGGAAAGCATTAGCCATCAAATCCTGTGGCATGGCACCAAAGTGGTCTAAAGAGAGATACTTGTGGTCTTCAAAGCATTTACGAGAAGTCATGAAAGTAAATTAGTCTCATGCTCAACTAAAAAATCTAAATAAATAGCAAGATAAAGAGAAAAGAAAACCTAACAAAATAGGAGGAAGCAGTAAACAAAGATAATATCACAAATAAATGAAAGAAGAAATAAAGCAAGTACCATCAGAAACTTATTCAATAAGATCACTGGCAAGTTTTGGGGAAGATGAATAAATCAGACAAATCTTTGGAAAACGGGATGAAAGAAAAAAGAAAAAACAAAGTAATACAAGAAGGAAAGGATCATAAATAACGGATGGATCGTAATTTTAAAAGTATGTATTTAGCTATTTTAGGGACAAGGACTTGTTATGTTGCCTAGGCTGGTCTCGAACTCCTGAGCTCAAGAGATACTCTTGCCTTGGCCTCCCAGAGCGCTGGGATTACAAATGTGAGTCACCGTGCTCAGACTGCATTTAAAAATTGCAATAGAATACTTTAAATTCCCTATACTGAAGATCTGAATGAAATGAATGCTTTTAGGGACATATAAATAAATAGTGCCGGCCAAAAACTAGCATTGCAAGTAGTCAAGGTGATATCCTTTCATGTCCAAAAGCTGCTAGAGCTAGCTAGATTTATGCACAACTTTCAAGGAATAGATAATTCCTTTTTTATAAGAATAATTCAGATAGATTAAGCTAGGTGGTTACTCAACACATGCTATGAAGCAAACAAAAAAAAACACTACAATATAGAAATATCACAAGGGTAGTTATCTATTGTTGCATAGCAAAATACCTTAAGATATAGTGACTTAAAACAGCAAACACTTAATATCTCATGGTTTCTGTGGGATGAGGCTTAGTGGAGAGCTTTGGGCTAACCGTCTCTCACAAAGTTGCAGAGAAAGCTGTCAGCGGGGCTGCATTTTCATCTGAAGCCTGGGGTGGAGGGTTTACTTATAAACGAATTCACTGGCTTTTTTCACTTAGCATAACGTTATGGAAATTCACCCATGCTGCATCATGTATTAGTATTTGCTCATTTTTATTATGGAATAGTATTCCTCTATATAGATATAGCATATTTTGTTTATTCATACATTAATACATAGCTAGTTGAATGACTTCCATCTATTTTTGCTATTATGAATAATGCTGCTGTGAACGTCCATGTGCAAGTTTTTTTTTTTTTTTTTTTTTTTTTTGTGGTGGGGTCTCACTCTGTCGCCCAGGCTGGAGTGCAGTGGCACGTGTGCTCACAGCCACCCCAGCACTGACCTGCTGGGCTCCGGCGATCCTTCCGCCTCAGCCTTCCAAGTAGCTGGAACTACAGGCGCGCGCTACCACGCCCGGCTACTTTTTGATTTGTTGTAGAGATGAGGTCTTGCCAAATTTTCTGGGCTGGTCTTGAACCCATGGGCTCAGGCAATCTGCTTGCCTCGGCCTCCCAAAGTGCTGGGATCACAGACTGAGCCACTGAGCCCGGCCTTTGTGCAAGTTTTTGTACAGACTGTGTTTTTACTTCTCTAGAATAGAAACCTAAGAATAAAATTACTGGATTACATGCTACATTCATATTTAGAAATTTTAAGAAAATGTCAATCTATGTTCCAAAGTGGTGATATTATTTATATCTTAATCAGTAATATACAGGGTCCACCTTTCACCACATCCTCATGGAATCCTTTATCCTTCACATCCTGTATCAGCCGTCATTTTATTTTAGCCTTCTAGTGCTTATTGGCATCTCACTGTGATTTTAATTTGCCTTCCATTAATGGCGAATGATGTGGATAATTTCATATATTTAGTATCCATTCAGATATTTTCATTGGTAAATGTCTACTCAAATCTTTTGCCTATGGTTTTAATTATTTAAGGTTATTAATTGTATATTGACAAAATATAGTTGTCTATATTTATGGATATAAGGCGATGGCATGATTTATTAATACAATGTGGAATAATTAAATCAAGCTAATTGACGTATCTATCACCTCAAATACTTATCATTTTTTGTGATGAGAGCAGTTCAAATGTACTCTCTTAGCAATTCTGAAATGTCTAATACATTATTTCTACTATATTTGGTGCACTGTGTCACATATAACATACAACATTCTATAACTTGACTATTGTGAATAGTGCTGTAATGAACATAGATGTGCAGCTCTCTCTTTGACATACTGATTTCAGATCTCTTAGATAAATGCCCAGTAGTGGGATTTCTGGATCATAAGATCATTTTATTTTAGATTTTTGAAAAACTTTCATTAGTTTTCCATAATGGTTGCATGGATTTACATTCCTAACAATGAGATTGAAGGATTCTCTTTTCTTCATATCCTCTTGTTATCTTTCATCTTTTAAAATAATATCCATTCTAATAAGTGTGAGCTGATATCTCATTGTGGTTTTAATTTCCATTTCCCTAATGATTATTAATGTTGAATGTTTTTCATAAATCTGTTGGCCATTTGTATGCCTTCTATTGAGAAATGGGTATTCATCTCTCTTCCTCATTTTTAAATTGGAATATTTGTTTTCTTTACGTAGAGTTGTTTGTGCTCCTTATAAATCTTGGCTATTAGCTGGGCTCAGTGGCTCAGCCTGTAATCCTGTGGTTTGGGAGGCTGAGGTGAGCGGATTGCTTGAGCCCACGGGTTCGAAACCCGCCTGGGCAACTTGGCGAGACCTCATCTCTACAATAATTCAAAAAAGTAGCCGGGCGTGGCAGCACACGCCTGTAGTTCCAGCTACTTGGAAGGCTGAGGCGGAAGGATCGCCGGAGCCCAGCAGGTTGAGGCTGCGGTGGCCGGGAGTGGCCACTGCACTCCAGTCTGGGCAACAGAGTGAGACTTCAACTCAAAAAAAAAAAATCTTGGCTATTAACCCCTTGTCAGATGTATGACTTGCAAATATTTTCCCCTGATTTGTAAATTGTCTTTTCATTCTGTTAATTATTTTCTTTGGCATGCAGAAGGGCTTCATTTTGATTATAATCTCATTTGTCTATTTTTGCTTTTGTTGTCTGTGCTTGTGTGGTCAGATATTTTAAAAATACATCTTCCTGAGGATCACTGGGTCTAATGTAATTGGATGTCTAAATCTCTTACTATACTTGAGAAGTATTCATAAATTATTTCTTTAAATAGTTTTTCTAAACTTTTTAGTTTTTCTTTCCTTCAGGAATACTGATAATTCATAAATTTGATTGAATTATGTAGTTCTAAACATCTTGAAGATTTTATTTCTTCATTGTTTTTTCTTTATTTTAGTCTGACTGGATTATTTAAAAAAGTCTGTTTTCAAGTTCTGAGATTCTTGGTTTGATGTAATCTGTTGTTAAAGCTTTCAAATGTATTTTGTACTTCCTTCAATGAATTTTTCATTTCTGCTTTTTTAAAGATGTCTCTTCGGCACATTTCTTATTAATATCTTGAATTGATTTTCTGATTTTTTTGTATTGGTTTTCAAATATATTATGCATCTTACTGAGCTTCCATAAAATCAATATTTTGACTCTTTATTTGGCATTTTGAGGATTTTGGAGGGAACAGATTTGTTGCCAGAAAATTATTATGTTTTTTTGAGGATGCTGTATTTCCCTGCTATTTTTTTTTTTTTTTAATTTTAAAGATACAATTCAGGGTTAGGGGGTTAGTTATACAAGTGTTCATTATGCAGGTACCCTTGTTGATAAGCTGTGCCCCTCCCTCCCCACTTTCTTATCTTTATGCTGACTCCTGTGCATTTGGAGCAGCAGACGCTTCTTCTTGTTTTTGAATCTACTTTTTTGGGGATAGAATTTTTTTTCTTGTTTTCTTGAAGATGTGACTATAATGTGGATAAATGGGGCTGTTTGGTTTTTCTTCTGGGTGCGTGCAGTGGCTAAGACTGCATAATTTTTATCTGTGGGTTCCTCTGTATATTGGGGTGCAGTTATTGGCAGGGGCTGTGGTGAAGCTGTGCCGGGGACTAGAATGCTTGATGAGCTCTGCCTCAAGTTTTAGTGATAGTGATGGGAGGCTAAGCATGTCTATCCTTGTGGCCTGGGGCAGTGTATGCTGGCACCTGTGCTGGCAGTTTTGTCAGGCAGATTTTTGAGTTCCTGGGTAGTCTTCTCAGATGCTGGTGGCAGCAGCAATTGTGCCATGTGGGTGAGCAGGCTCTTGATCTTCTGGGAAGCCAAAGTGGCATGGCGATGATGGTCACTAGCAGAGATTAGGAAATGTTCTACTTTCTGAGCACTGTGTTCTTGTGTTAGCAGTTGTTGCAATGGACTGTGCGAGCCGGCCCCCAGGCCAGTAGGTGACACATGCAGGTTAAAGTCACTGCAGTGGTGGAATGCTCAATCTCTGTTCCCCAAGAGAGGCGTGGGTGTTTCAGGTGGTGGAGTGGGTTGTGGAGCACTCCAGAAGCCTGGAGCCCAGCCTCTGTCTCAGAGGAAGGGCAAAGTTGGGCAGAGCTGGACCAGGCAGAATTGCATTCAGGCCCCTCAATGGCAGGTGCGTGAGCACCTTGACAAGGGGACAGGGCAGTTCTCAGGCCCCTATGAAATGCTTGGGAGACAGGCAACTGTTACTATAGTGAAGTCTTAGCATAGGGAGGGCAGGGCATTTGCAGTGGCCACAGCTTTGGCCAACAGGAATGGGGGAATTATGTCTCTCTCCTGCCCCAGCCTCCTGTCTTGACTGTGGTGGCTCACCCTGTCTTCCAGAAAGTTCCAGCAGTCTGTGACTAGTCTTCAGCTCAGCCCTGGGCCACAGGAGGTATCACTTGGTTTAAGATCAAGCCTCTGCAGAGGCTTCTTCCTCATGTCCTGGGGTTGGGTGGGGTGTGTGGTGCCAGCTCCAGCCTCTAGAGCCTCCTCCACACTCACTTGTGAGAACTGGCCATGGGAGCGTCTCCCCTGTGGTAGCCTTGTTTTGCAAGAGCCTCCCAAGTTTCCCCAGTAGCCAGGACTGACACCATTGTTTCTCAGGACAGCACACAGTCTGCTAAGAGTTAGGATCAAGGATTACACATCACCTGGGCAACATAGCAACCCCTCCTATCTACAAAAAAATTAGCTGGGCATGGTGGTGCATGCCTGTAGCCCCAACTACTTAGGAGGCTGAGGTGAAAGGATCGCCTGAGCCCAGGAAGGTGAGGCTGTGGTGAGCAGTGATCGTGCCATTGTACTCCAGCCTGGGTGACAGAGCAAGAATCTGACTTTTAAAAAAAGGCATCCAAAGGTAGCTGTCTGGTTCTCAAAAAGGGCATGGGACACCCTCTGGAGCAACCTCCTCTCATAGTCTTCTGGCAGCTCCCTTAGTTAGATTCAGGTGCTCTCCTGTGGCCTGGATTGTATAATTTCCCAGTGGGAAAGTAGGCCACAGAAAGGTACTCACTTACCTCTCCCGTACCAGAAATTCACTCCTGGGTTCCTTGCCTGCCCAGCCGTGTAGACTACCTGTTTTTCTTCTTCTTCATAGACTTCAAAGCTTCCCTTAATTTTTCTGTTGAACTCCCATGTTCTCCCTTGAAAAATGCACTCCAAGCATATTTGTCTACGGACTATTTTAATTATTCTGAGTAGGTGAGGTATTCTGGAAATGCTTCTAGTCAGTCATGAAAAAAATATTTAATTGAAAATTACATTTAATGGAAAAGTTTGGGCTTTAATGAGGGGAAGGTAATTTTGTTTCAGACAGTAATCTATTTGGATTCCAACGTCGTTGGGCTTTGACATATGAAGAGATTCAATCTTTGAACTTCAATTTACGCCTGGAAATTTTTTTTAGCATTTTATTATAGGAGGGTATTTATGACTAAATTAAGTATCTTGATGTCATTTAATCATTGGAGACTCTTTAATGTCCAACATTGGATAATGTGGACACGTGGTGGCATATAAATTGGTATGACAAGGACAATAAGATATGAATTTTCAGCTATGGGTACAGTATATTTGGTGAAGATTTAACTGGTGTACGATTCTGATGCCAGATTTTAAGCTGCTTATGTGTAGTTTGGAGAAAATATTAGAAGGAGCAATGGGTATTATGAAAGAGCCTGATCCATGAAGATGGGATTTGAGTTATTTTAATAGACCTCTGATGTCTCTTATGCTTAGGGAGATAACCTACCCTATCCTGAATAATTGACCATAGGCTTTGTTGTTAAAAAAAAACCAAACCAAACCAAAAACCTTGGATTTTATTTGTGGAGTAATTTGGCTTCATTCTTGAAGATTTTTTCTATCTTTGTAGATTCTTGAAATATAATACTTTTCTTTTTTTTGAGTCAGAGTCTCACTCTGCTGCTCAGGCTGGAGTGCAGCGGCATGCTCACGGCCACCCCAGCATCGACTTGTTGGGCTCTGGCATTCCTTCCACCTCAGCCTTCCAAGTAACCGGAACTACAGGCGCGTGCTACCATGCCTGGCTAATTTTTTATTTATTTATTGTAGAGACGAGGGCCCACCAAGTTGCCCGGGTTGATCTCGAACCCGTGACCTCAGGCATATCTACTCGCTTTGGCCTCCCAAAGTGCTGGGTTGACTGACTGAGCCACCGAGCCCGGCCGAGATATAATACTTCCTCCCACCTTTAATTTTCTTAGCCCCCAAAAGTGGAGTTAGCTGATGGTGAATTTGGCAAGAACTAACTGGACATGCTGAGTTCCCAGTTCCTCAGTTCTCCAGCTCTTCCTGGTGAGCCTACTTGTAGAAAGGTTTTTTCTCTTCTGCCTTTCCAAGGGCAGGATGCAGTGGAAGGGAGACCTGGTACAGTTCAGGGTTGGCATGCCTGGGACTGTTGTGCCCAATTCTCAGGTAAAGTGTCAGTGAGGCCACACAACTAATAGACTTGAACTCACGTTCTCCAAGTGCATCTCTATTAGTAATGAAAACGATACTTGTTCAGAACCAGATGAGGGAGAAAACTGATATTCCACCTCAAATAACCAATTACTACCAACTGCTATTTCATACTTAAAATTCTTATCTTTATCTTTTTTTCTTAGAAACTCATAATTTGTGTACATATCTTTAGGGAATGAGACTCCTCTATTATTTGGTTTATTCCTGCAGTTCTTTTTTTTTTTTTTTTGAGTTGGAGTCTCACTCCGTCGCCCAGACTGGAGTGCAGTGGCCGCTCCCGGCCACCGCAGCCTCGACCTGCTGGGCTCCGGCGATCCTTCCGCCTCAGCCT
>CAUYQG010001728.1:0-21482 GCA_963574415.1 Tarsius wallacei
TGTGTGGATGGGTGGGAGAGGAATGTCAACAAGATAGCCGGGGAAAGACATGGGAACGGGGGAAGGCACCTGTGGAGGGGTAAAGAGACCTACTGCTATGCTTGAAGGTCTGTGGCCCCCCTTCAACATTCCTACGTTGAAATCTTGACCCCCATGGTGATGGTGTTGGGAGGTGGGGCCTTTGGAAGGTTATGAAGTCAAGAGGATAGAGTCTCATGTATGGGTTTAGTCACCCTATAAGGGACCCCAGAGATTTCTCTCGTCTCTCCTTGCACATGAGGACACAGAGAGAAGGGAGAAAGTGTCACTTATGAGCTGGAAATTGAGTCTCCATCAGACACAAACCCTGCTGTATCTTGATCTGAGATTTCTGGCTTCCAGAACTGCAAGAAGTAAGTGTCTGTTGTTTACATATTACCCAGTCTACAATATGTTATAGAAGCTAGAAAAGGCTAAGAAACCCACAGTAGGAAACAACATGGGAGAAGGTTGTTGGTTCAGGGTTGGATACGTTCAGCTTGAAGCATTTTGGAGTGTCTAGATGGAGATATCTCACAGTCAGCCCAGAACCCATGGGGCAACTTGAGTTCATGAAGCCCATTCCACATGACTGAGGTCCCTGAAAAACAACCTTAACACACTCTCCAGGGAGCTATAAATGAGGAGGGGTAAGGGAACAAAGATTCCTTCAGGGTCACTCACCTTGAGGAAGTCACATGGAAGCAGAGCAAGGGGCTTGGGGCAGGGGCTTCTGGAAAGAGACTCTTCTCCTCAGACCTCACCAGCATTGGGGATCAGAAGTCCTTAGGAATCCCCATGAGATCACGGGCTAATAAAAGTCAGCAGCCCAGGATGGTAATGATTTGAGACTTTGCACCTTGCCACAGCCTAGGTCTACCTGCTTCTTCTAGAAAATCCACTTGAAGTTCAGTGTTGTGGCTCACACCTGAAATCCCAGCACTCTGGGGGGCCAAGGCAGGAGGATCGGTTGAGGTCAGGATTTCAAGACCAGTGTGGGCAACATAGCAAGACCTTGTCTCAACCAGAAACTCAAAAATGAGCCAAGTGTGGTTACACGTGCCTGTAGTCCCAGGAGGCTGAGGCAGGAGGATTGTTCGAGCCCAGGAGTTGGAGTCTGCAATGAGCTATGATTCTGTCACTGTACTGAAGCCTGGGCTAAAGAGTGAGACCTTGTTTCTACAAAAGAAAAAAAAGAAGAAGGAAAACACACTTGGCATGCCAGGGAGAGTCAGGAAAAGAGCAGAGGGTAGACAAAGGTCCTAGGTGCACTCACAGCCTGACCAGGAATGGGTGGTTTACTTCCTTGAGAATCAACTTCTCTTTGTGCACATGTTACTCCTGCTTCAGGCAGATAACATCAGGAATGCTCATGACCTTCAGTGCAAAGGAGTGCTTGGCCATCTTCTCCTTCACCAGGTGCACCCGCCGAAACATCCTCGTGCCTGGAAAGAACATGGAAGCAGTCAAGTCTTCTGGTCAGGGAGAAGCCAAACCAACTACAGGCAGGAATCAGCAGGGCCCATGCTTCCAGAGACCTTCCAGAGACCTTCTAAAGACCTGGGAGTGGAGCCCATGAGAGAGGACAGCCCATGGAAGAGGGCAGCATCTGCAGGTAGGCTCACCTACAGCTTCCAACTGAACACTCCAGTTATACATGGGGAGGGAGGAAGAAGTGGAGGGAGGAAAGGAGGGAAGGAGGAGGAAGGAGAAAGACAAAGAGATGAAGAGAGAGAAGGAGGGAGAAAGACAGAGATAAAGAGAAGGAGAAGGAGGGCAAGACAGAGCTAAAGGGAGGAAGGGAGACAGAGATAAAGGAACAGAGAGGAAAGAGAAGAAGGGAGAAAGACAAAGATAAGTGGAGAGAAAAGGAGGAGGAGAGGGAGAGACAGGAAGGAGGAGGGAGAGAGACAGAGGCAGAAATAGAGAATATCACTTGATCTCACTTGTACGTGGGACCTAAAGTAGTCAAAGTCATAGCAGCAAAGAGTGGGTTACCAGTGCTGGAACTGGACCACAGGAGGGTATGTTAGTCCAAGGGTACAAAGTTTCAGTTACCTAGGATGAATAAATCCTACAGATGTACTGTACAGCACAGTTGCCACAGATAACATCAACTGTGTATTTGAAAATTCGCTCAGCAGGGAGATTTCTTGTGTTCTCCTCCCCCCATACACACATACAAATGCTTAAATAGAATGAATACAAAAGACAACTCTCTGGGAGGTCGCAGGGGAGGGACATGTTTATGGCATAGAGTGTGGTAATGGTTTTCCAGATGTGTACTTGTCTCCACATGGTTTATACATGGAACAGCTTTTTGCATGTCAATTATAAGGTGAGACAATCAAGTTCACAAACTCATTGTTGAATCCTGTGACAGTCACCTTCGAAGTACTCCCCTTGGGTAGCTATGCACTGACACCAGCACCTAGTCTACTCGTCAGAGCTATTTTGGAACATTTTTTCTGGAATGGCCAACAGAGCTGTTGCCGGATTTATTACCCTTGGTGTCTTGAATGTCATCAAATGTCTTCCTTTCAATATTTCCTTTATCCTTGAGTAAAGAAAACAGTCATTGGAGCCAGATCAGGTGAATAGGGAGGGTGTTTCAAAATTTCTTTGTATAGTGCTGCCAACATAAGAGCAAAAAAAAAAAGAAGGCAAGTTCATGAACCTAATGGTCAGACCTCAACAAATAATGATGACAGTTCTAATGGCCATTCCAGAAAAAGAATCCCGAAATTGCTCTAACAGGTGGACTAGGTGCTAGCATCAATCAGTGCATACCTTTCCAAGGGAAGTACTTCAAAGGTGACTGTTGGGAGATTCAGCAATGAGGTCTGTAACACTTTTTCTAGATTGGGTCATAAACCTAATTGCCAGATATCATATACCTCAATAAAGTAGTCTAATAAAAATAGGAACAAGAGAACAAAACATTCTCTCCACCTGTGCGCCCACCTGGGGAGAAACTAAGGACTAAGAAAGGTTTCACCTGTCTTTCCAGCATGTCTTTAAGAGAGAAAACATGAGCTAGCCAGACCTAGTAAGGGAGAGGGTAGGGAAAAGCACTTCCTTCAGCTAAGATTGTATGTCACCAGAGATACAAAGAATACGTGGGCATTCCCCAGGCTTCCTGGGGCCATGATAGATACAGGAATGCAAGCATCATTTTCAGAAGTACACATTTCAAAAACTCAAATTACATGTAGAAGTGCCTCCCTGCTAGATACATCATGTGAAATATATTCTATAAATATGTGTTCCCTGTTGCCAGGGGCTCTGGGATCTCAGCAAAGAACAAGGGCTCACTCTCAAGCAGCACACATCTCCTGGGACAAAGGAGGAGATAAACAGATAAGAAAAACATCGAAGTGCCCGTCCAACAGGAAGACTGAAAACAGGGCGGTGTAGTAGAGTCGGCCCTGGGGATTCTGAATGCTTGTTGGAGGGAAGGCTCTCCAAGCATGTCCAAGACCCTCGAGTATCTGAAGATCTCCAGGAAAATCAAAGCTGAGGTGTGACGAACTAGGATGATCGCCTTAGCTTCTGGTGAAGGGAGCTCACAGTGGCCCTCACAAACCAGGATGTGCTCTAATTGTTTTAAAGTGGGGCTGTCCAACCTTTTGGCTTCCCTGGGCCACATCGAGTAAAGAGAACTGTCTTGGGCTGCATAGGTTATAGAACATGGTTAGTGCATACATATAGTAAGACTTTTTTTTTTTTATATTTCTTATTATTAAGTTTAGAAAAATGAGAACAATATAAAACTAGTGAGAAATTTGACCTTGCTTTTATAATACTAATCTATCCATATCTAGTTTGATGGAAGTGGTCGCAATTCTTAGTAAGTTCTCAAGGTGCTCATCAGAAACATTTGTTGAACTTTGCTCTTTGTGTGCTTCATAACTGAAAACAGTGGCTCACAAATGTTATGTGCTGCCAAGAAGTTATGTCATGAATAAGGTATAACTGTGAATTTCCAAAACGGAACTATGTAATGAAGAAAATAAATGCTAAAAAATACATGATGTTAAAAGAGTCTGTGGGCCACATGACTGACTATCCTGGGCACAAGTTGGACCGGTCTGTTTTTTTTATTTATATTTTTTAAATCAATTTTTTAAAGATTTGGGGTACAATTTAGGTTTAGGTATATAAATGTTCATTATGCAGATACCCTTGTTTATGAGATGTTCCCCCATCTCCCCCAGCAGATACCCACTACTGTCAATCCCGCCCCCTCCCCACCCCCCAGTAATTTCTCACTACTACCAATTCTTCTCATAATATTATGATAATTGTTCAAGGTCCACTTTGAATGAGAACATGTGATACTCAGTTCTTTGTTTCTGTGATAGATCACTCAGATTTATAGACTCTAAGTCCATCCAAATTTCTGTGATGTTCATAGTTTTGTCCTTCTTTACAGCTGCATAATGTTCCATCATGTGTATGTATCACATTTTTTTAATCCAGTCCTCTTTTGATGGGGAGCACCATGGATTGGTTCTATGTTTTTGCTATTGTGATAAATGCTGTAATAAACAGGAGTGTGCAGGTATCTTTTTCATAGAGTGATTTGAGTTCTTCCAGGTATATTCCCAGTAGGGGGATTGTGGGGGTCATATGGAAGGTCGATTTTTAGATTTTAGGAATCGCCAAACTGTTTTCGAAAAAGGTTGCCCCAGTTTGCATTCCCACAAACAGGGTGGAAGAGTTCTTTTTCTCCGCATCCTCACCAGCATCTGTTATTATTTTTATTAATGATGGCAAGTCTTACTGGAGTTAGGTGGTATCTCAATATGGTTTTGATTTGCATTTCTCTGATGACTAGTGAGGCTGAGCATTTTTTTCATGTAACTGTTGACTACCCATATGTCTTCTTTTGAGAACTGTCTATTCATATCTTTTGCCCACTTTATAATGGAGCTGTTTTTTTCTTTTTGGCATGTTTGAGTTCCTTGTAGATCCTAGATGTTAGGCCTTTGTCAAATGTACAGTTGTCAAATATTTTTTCCATTCTGCGGCTGTCTTCCCGCTCTCTTGATGGTTTCTTTTGCTTTGCAGAAGCTTTTCAGTTTGGTGAGGTCCCACTAGTCTATCTTATGTCTATTGGCATGGGCACTTGTGGTCTTGATCAGGAATTGGCTGACAGTTCCAATTTTCATAAGAGTGTCTCCTACATTTCTAGGGTTCTTATATTTTGAGGTTTTACGTTTTGGTCTTTGATTCATTTAGAATTTTTGTGTATGATAGGTAGGGGTTCTATTTCAATCTTCCATATGTGGTCAGTCAATTTTCCCAGCACAATTTATGAACTGGCCTGTTTTATTTATTTTATTATAAAAAATGTGGAGTACAATTCAGGGTTAGGTATACAAGCACTGATTATGCAGGTACCCTTGTTGATGAAGTATGCCACTCCCTTCCCTATCAGTTTCCCTCAACAGCCAATTCCACCCCCCACCCCGACAGTTTCCCATTACTGCAAAACTCTTTCTTATAGTATTATAATTGTTTAAGGTCCACTTATTAGTGAGAATATATGGTACTCTGTTCTTTGTTTCTGTGACAGATCACTGAGTATGATCAACTCTAAATCCATCCAAGTTGCTATGAAGTCCATATGTTTGTCTTTCTTTATGGCTGCATAATATTACATTGTGTATATGTACCACATTTTTTATCCAGTCCATCTTTGATGGTCAGAATGTTTGGTTCCACGTCTTTGCTATTGCGAATAGAGCTGCAACAAACATGCGTGTGCAGGTATCTTTTCTGTAGAATGATTTGAGTTCCTCTGGGTATATTCCCAATAGGGGAATTGCTGGGTCACACGAAAGGTCAATTTCTAGTTCTTTCAGAAATCACCACACTGTCTTCCAAAGAGACTGTACTAGTTTGTATTCCCACCAGTAGTGTAGAAGCATTCCTTTTTCTCCGCATCCTCACCAGCATCTGTTTGTGAACCGGCCTGTTTTAAAATAATCTTTCTAGCTGGCCTGGGGAAAAGGGAGCAGGAAGGCCCTAGACAGATTTTCCCATGACCTATAATGAGACTCAAAATGGTCCCGTGGACCAAGCAAGACATGCTAATTGTTCAGGTTAAGATGAAGTGGCAGATTCAAGACCCTGAAGGTAGAGCTGACCATCCTCTTGGGGAGGAAAAAGAGAACTCTAGAGCCAATGATGTGTCATTGTCTGGCATGAGATCAGGATCAATGAAGATGACACTGACAGAGCATGTCATGTAGACATCTGGAAACAGTCAGGGCAGTTCTCTGAAGAGCTTGTCAGGACATGCCAGTCACGCTGACAAAGAAAATCCAGTCAAGACACACACATGCATTTTAATCATTAGTATTTTCCTTTCATCCTGAAAATGTTAACTGCATTTGGATCCCTGTATTCTGAGACTAATTGGTATCCCAAACCCCCACTCCTACCTTTAGGAATTTTTTGTAGACATGTTCTCTCCTGCTTCAAGCAATCCTTGCACTTGCACTATCAACCTCTGAAAATACTGAGATTACAGACATGAGCCACCACACCCAGCTGTAAAAATACTCTAGTAGCTAAGAGGTGGGAGCTCCATGTAGCCTACAGCAAGTACAAAAGTTATGCGAGACTCTGAACCCATGTGAAAAAGTTCTATGTGGATTTTGCAGTCTACACTATTTGACAAATTATTATCAAGTATGGCTTCCAAGTGGTGTAAAGCTGGTATTCAAGGAAGGTGTGTCATGTTGATCTTGCGGTTTGGGGATTTGTTAGCAAATCTCCACATATGTGCCCTGGTGGGAGAAGAATAAAATCCAACACAATAAAGTCATGAAGAATCAAGAGAGGTCCATTAAACAAAGTATAACTATGAAGAAATCTATACAATAGCATGATGCACAGTCATGACTGACGTTTGGTGATGGTAATGGAACACTGACATTTTTAACATTAGTTATTTACTTTGTGTGTGTATATGCATAATATAGCTAATGTTAAAAAGTTTATAAGCCGGGTTTGGTGGCTCAGCCTGTAATCCCGTGCTTTGGGAGGCTGAGGTGAGTGGATTGCCTGAGCCCGCGGGTTCGAGACCCGCCTGGGCAACTTGGCGAGACCTCATCTCCACAATAAAAATCAAAAATTAGCCGGGTGTGGTAGCGTGCACCTGTAGTTCCAGCTATTTGGAAGGCTGAGGCGGAAGGATCGCCGGAGGCCAGCAGGTCAAGGCTGCGGTGACCGGGAGCGGCCACTGCACTCCAGTCTGGAGGACAGAGTGAGACTCCAACCCTCCCACACCCCCCAAAAAAAGCTTATATATACCGCCATGTCTGAGCCGAGAGGAGCCCGGGACAGTCACCCCGCCTCCGCTGCTTGCAGTCTCCGGCAGCCGGTGTCTTCAGATCTGTTCCAGCACCCAATTAAAACATGGTGGATTACTATGAAGTTCTAGGCATGCAGAGACGTGTCTCACCCGAGGATATTAAAAAGGCATACCAGAAACTGGCATTGAAGTGGCATCCAGATAAAAATTCTGAAAATAAAGAAGAAGCAGAGAGAAAATTCAAACAAGTAGCTGAGGCATACGAGGTGCTATCAGATGCTAAAAGCGGGACATCTATGACATATATGGCAAAAAAGGATTAAATCGTGGAAGTGGAAGTCATTTTGACAGTCCATTTGAGTTTGGCTTCACATTCCATAACCCAGAAGACGTCTTCAGGGAATTTTTTGGTGGAGCAGACCCATTTTCGTTTCACTTCTTCGAAGACCTATTTGAGGACTTCTTTGGGAATTGAAGAGGTCCCCGAGGAAGCAGAAGTCGAGGAACAGGTTCATTTTTCTCTGCCTTCAGTGGATTTCCATCTTTTGGAAGTGGATTTCCTTCTTTTGACACAGTCTTCACATCATTTGTGTCGCTGGGTCATGGGGACCTCACTTCATTTTCTTCCACTTCATTTGGTGGTAGTGGGATGGGCAACTTCAAATCTATATCAACTTCTACTAAAATACTTAACAGCAGAAAAATCACTACAAAAAGGATTGTCGAGAATGGTCAAGAAAGAGTAGAGGTTGAAGAAAATGGCCAGTTAAAGTCCTTAATGATAAATGGTAAGGAGCAGCTGCTACGCTTGGATAACAAGTAATTCAACGCATGCATTTAACAGAAATGTTAAACTATAACAAGCACCATTTGAGGATTAACAGGAACAATTTTTTTAAAGATTTCAAATGAACTCAACTTTCAGTATAATTGTACCTAATCTAAAGTATTTATAAACAGCTCATCAGAGCCCCTATTTGTCATAGACTTTTGAGTTTGTCGTTGGGACCACATAATAGAACCATTTTTTTTTTTTTGTCTTTAAAATTGTTGTAAATCTCTGTATGCACTTTGCTTTTTTATTAAAGGTACTCCAACATGAGCCTTGATTCTTTAGTGGCAGGACAAGATTGTACACTAACAACAGCATGGATCTGCTTTCCATTGTGTCTGAAATGTGAGCCAAGTAGAGTCAGCCTGCTGTGAAGTTAACCTTGCCAGGACGAATCATCTACAGAAATAATTTCAATTTTTTTTTCAGTATTTAGTAGTGAAAGATATTAAGGAATTAATGGTAATACATTTCTGATTTAATATAAATCTTATAAGGATGTTTTCTACTCGTGCATGAATGCTGGCAACTTAGTATGTTTTGACAATTGTTTAAATATGTAATGTTATGCTTAAGTTTAAAAAAGTAAAGCTGGGCTGGGCTCAGTGGCTGAGCCTGTAATCCCGTGCTTTGGGAGCCCGCGGGTTCGAGACCCGCCTGGGCAACTTGGCGAGAACTCATCTCTACAATAAATCAAAAATTGGCTGGGCGTGGTAGCACACGCCTGTAGTTTCAGCTACTTGGAAGGCTGAGGCGAAGGATCTGGGTGACAGAGTGAGACTCTAACTAAAAATAAATAAATAAATAAAGTAAAGCTGGTTAACTGGGTCTTTGTCATTTGCTTAAAAAAAAAAGAAAATAAATGCGAATGTGTTTGTTGCATTCTTTTCTGATGGAAAAAAAAAAGGCTTATATATAATATATATTGCAGTGGTGCCATCATAGCTACTGCATATATATACTGTATGATGTCACACAATGACAAAATTTCCTAACAATGCATTTCTAAGAATGCATCCCCATCGTTAAGTAATGCATGACTGTATACCGAGGATGCCAAAAAATACATACAAATTTCAAGAAAGGAAAAAAACTGTATTAAAATTGTAATACTCAATAATAAGATGAATACAAACCACGTCTGACTTCTGCAATTATAAGAGGTGCCCAAAGTGGTTATCATCAGCATCCAGATACTGCTGATTATAGCAAACTTCTCTTAACAGCTCTTAAAATGTGTATACATCTTTTTGGCACCCATATACACATATATGTATATTACGTGAGTGTGATTTCTTTCATCCTAAAAATTTTGAGTATATTTGGATTGTTTGGGCTTTGTATACCAAAAATGATTTCAGAGAACTAAGATAAAATTCTGAATAATAAAATGGACTTTATGCCAGGCATGGTGGTGTACACCTGCAGACCCAGCTATTCAGAAGGCTGAGACAGAGGACTGTTTGAGCCTAGGAGTTTAAGGCTGCAGTGAGCTATGATGGCACCACTGCATTCCTGGGTGAAAGAGTGAGACCCTACTAATAACATCAATAATTAATAATGATAGTTAATTATATTTACTTTTTAAAAACAAACACACCTAACTAAGCATAGCTACTTGCAAATATTTAAGCCCAGAGGTTTTCTCTCATAATAATTCAACTTCCATCCTGTAATCTAGCAACTGTGGCTCTACAATGCAGAACTTAATTATAACTGTAAACCTAAAAAGGATAGTAGATAAGATAAAAGCATTGTGACTTTTGAAGAGTTAGTGTGCCTATTTTCTTTCCATTCATGAGAGAACCCTGAGTGAGCTATGTTACTATCTACACAGTTAGAAGGGTTCGAGTCTACTTCCTGTAAATGTGAACCCCCTTGAAAGTGCTGTTTCTACAATCCTTCCATCACACAAGAACATGTATTTTGACATTCTTAAACGAGCACCAAGCCGGGCTCGGTGGCTCAGCCTGTAATCCCACGCTTTGGGAGGCTAAGGTGAGTGGATTGCCTGAGTCCGTGGGTTGGAGACCCGCCTGGGCAACTTGGCGAGACCGCATCTCTACAATAAAAAAAAAAAAAAAAAATTAGCCGGGCATGGTAGCGTCCCCCTGTAGTTCCGGCTACTTGGAAGCCTGAGGCAGAAGGATCGCCAAAGTCCAGCAGATAGAGGCTGCAGTGGCCAGGAGCAGCCATGATACTCCAGTCTAGGTGACAGAGTGAGACTCTAACTCAAAAAAAAAAAAGAGCACCAAAACCCTCATTACATTAAAAAAAACAGTTTAGGGATTCTAAGTGATGAATATGCCACAGCCCCATCATCTAAGAATTCATACTCAGAAGCAACCACAGGAAAATATGCCATGTACACGTACAATGCAGACTAGTTTATCCTCTGCTTTTTCTTCCCTTCTTTACTACTGGCCGTGGGCAGAGGCCAACTCCTTGTTACACTACGAATACCCATAGCAGGGTTACAGTAACAATTTAAAGTAAAAATCTCAAGCTCTACAAGGCAGATGGCCATTCAAATTACCCATGTGATTGGATATACCCACACACAGCATACTACACCGCTAGAAAAAAGGATGACATCTTGTCTTTTGCAGTAACATGAACTGGAGGCCATTACCCAGAGTGAACTCACTCAGAAATAGAAAGTTAAGTACTCCATAGTCTCACTTATAAATGGCAGCTAAATAATGTGCACACATGGACAGAGAGTGGAAAAGCAGACACTGGAGACTTGGGGGGAGGAGTGAGGGACGAGAAATTACTTAACAGGTACAGTGTTCACTACTCAGGCGATGGATACACTGAAAGCCCAGACTTCATCACTAAGCACTATATTCACATAATATAACTGCATTTATATACTCCCAAAGTCTATAAAAATAAAAAGACAACAAATAAAATAAAATACAGATTGCCCAGCATGGTGGCTTAAACCTGTAATCCCAGCACTTTGGGAGGCAGAGACAAGAGGACTGGCTGAGCTCAGGGGTTCGAGATCAGCCTGAGCAATATAGTGAGAGCTTATCTCTATAAGAAATTAAAAAAAAAAAAAAAAAAAAGCCGGGCTTGGTGGCTCAGCCTGTAATCCCGCACCTTGGGAGGCTGAGGTGAGTGGATTGCCTGAGCCCACGGGTTCAAGACCCGCCTGGGCAGGCGAGACCTCATCTCTACAATCAATCAAAAAAAATTAGCCGGGCGTGGTAGCGCGCGCCTGTAATTCCGGCTGCTCGGAAGGCTGAGGCGGAAGGATCGCCCAGCAGGTTGAGGCTGTGGTGGCCGGGAGTGGCCACTGCACTCCAGTCTGGGTGACAGAGTGAGACGCCAACTCAAAAAAAAAAAAAAAGAAAGAAAAAAAAATTAGCCAGGCATAGTGGCATAAGCCTGTGCTCCCAGTTACTTAGAAGGCTGAGGTGGAAGAATTACCTGAGCCCAGTAGGTCGAGGCTGCGGTGGCCATGAGCGTGCCATTGCACTCCAGCCTGGCCAACAGAGTGAGACTCAGTCTCAAAAAATAAATTAAAAAAATAAAATCCAAATTATTTACCAATTGTACAAAAATTGCCCTTATGACCTCAAGGTTACTATCCTTCTAAGCCCCCATTCCACAAATATGAGATCAAAGAATTTGTTGAATTTTATCTACCACCAGAGAAAAGGCAAACAGGGAGCAAAAAAATGAAAATGAGAGACCCTGGGTATCTGGCATTCAGAAAGCTTCTAAAGTTATAAGCATCTATGTCTTTTATGAACTAGGATGTCTGTTTAATTAACAATGATTAGCTAGCAGAGCTCTCAAGCTGGAATAATGACAACCTGATGAGATAGGAGCAACAAGGAATTCAAAGACAGAGAAAAAAAAGCATAGCCTTCACAACCATATGATAGAAAGTTATATTTAAGTTACAGACTAGGAAACATAGCAAGACTCTATCTTTTTTAAAAATCTTTTTTTTTTTTTTTAATTAGCAAAGCACGGGGATGCATGACTTTAGTCCCAGCTAACAGCTCAAGAGCTTCAGGCTACAGCGCGTTATGATCACACCACTGCACTTCAGTCTGAGCAACAGAGTGAGGACCCTGTTGGTAAAATATAAAATAAAAAATAAAATAAAATAAAATAATCATGTTCTGGAATACAAGGGGGAATCCAAAAAAATCCAAATTATTTTCTAGAGGGTGGGCCCCTTGTAGTACAGGCTTTCCCCACTAGGTAAGTAAGTGTTCTAGGAACCCACGGGCATCAGTGAACTAGCTAGTGTTGTGAGAATATGCATTTTGCTTGAGTACATTTTTAAGCAATTCTTTCAAGGCATTTGCACATTTCATCATGGGTGATTGATAAACACCTGCCCAAGTCACATTGAGTGTTCAGCAGTTTTGAACCAAACCAGCATGACGTCAGTGACCCACCCTTCCTATTCACCCAATCTCATCCTGAGTGACATTTTTTGTTACCCTGGATGAAAAAAGTCCTCCAAGGGAAATGTTTTGCTGCTTTGGAAGAGGTGAAACAAAAAAAGGCAGAAGAACTAAAAGGCATCAAAATGGACAAGTTCAAAAACTGTTTTAAGCAGTGGAAAAGGTGTCTCAATAGGTGTGTGTCATCAAATAAAAAGTGCTTTGAAGGTAGCTGAAGTTTAAACATGTAAGAGTAAATACACAAGTTTTTATAAATAAATTTCAGGCTTTTTTGGGTTTCCCTTCATATGTAAATGAAGAAATGAATCTACTAGCTAAATTATAGGACAGCTTGAGAAGGGAGGACAATAAGTAACCTGGGCTTTTAAATGACATTTCCAATAATGAATACTTTATTTCAGAAGTAGAAAGTGACCTACAAAACAAAGAAAAAAAACTGTTGTATAAGAAGAAACAAATCATAAGTAATAATACATCTTTAAGTATATTTTCACCAAAACATAATTGGGAAATAAATATAAAATTTTATTAGAGTAAAGCAATAGTATCCTGTGGATAAAACCCAGTAGAATTAGGTCAAAGACAGAAGTGAGGAAAGGACCTTGAGGACCATGAGATGATTGAGTGTAGGTGTTTGTAGGTAGCCACTGATGTTTCAACTGGGCAAAGTATCCTTGGATGCAGTAATACCAGCATTCACTAGAGCTTTGCCTCTGATTTTTGATCAATGAACTGGGCAATGAAGGGATCTCTTTCACTCATCTTTCCAAAAGGACACATGGATTATCTGAAAACATTAAATTCCTGCCACACCCTAAAATTCTAACAGTGCAAAGACTGTAGCCCTTGATTTTTCTTCCTTGTCTGGTTCCCTCCTTTTTCTCCACCTCTCTCTCTAGCCATGCTAAGGAAGTCTTTCAGTGATTTGATTGTATTCACTGCATAACACACTATCTTTTTAACCTTTGTATTTGATCCTCTACTGAGAGAGTGCTCTGAGCCTACATTAAGGACAACAGACTTTCAGCATTTCTATCTGCAACTTCTTTTTCGCTTTCTGTAAGTCGCATGAGTTGTAAACACACCCAACTCAAAACAGGTGACTTACGTACAGTGGCAGGTCTCTGCACTACCACAAGAGATGTGGTTAAGTCCCGCAGCACCACAATCAGATGACAGAACTCCATCGGTAAACAATCTTGTTCAAGGCAGAGGGAACTGGCATGCTGTAATTTGTAAGTTTCATCAGCTTAATGCACAGAAGGCAAAGGCAACATTGGATGGTGTTGGTATTAAGTCATTACTACAGTGAAGAGGGGAGAAAAGTAAAGTTTTCACTGAATGGTGTTGGGAGGCTCTCTAGGACACATCCCCCAGCCCCCATAATCCCACTTGAGCAGAAATGTCTATTTTTAGGTTTCTCTGCAACTAAGGATGGCCATATGACCCAGCTCTGCCCAATAAGACGTAAAAAAGAGTCTTTGCAAGTGTTTCTGGGTAGGTCAGCCCTTTCCTCCCTGAGAAGACAGACCCTCACCATGTCCTATTCTCTATCATAAGAACTCCTTTTCTCTCTAAACTGGGTAGTATTTGAGGCAGAAAAAAAGAATTTAGTCAGGAGCAAAATCTTATGTGAGACTTATTTTTTTGTTTTCTTTTGGTAGAGACAGGGTCTCACTGAAATGCCCAAGTTGAACTCCAGGTCTCTTGGCCTCAGGTAATCCTCCCAGCTTTGCCTCCCAAAGTGCTGGGATTACAGCTGGTCAAAATTATTTCTAAAGTCGAAAGTGAAAAATCAAGTATGGCTTCCACAATCTCTTTTCCACATTGCTAAACTGAAGTCTCTGAATACCCAAAGTGTCTTCATACAGACACCTGGCTGCCAAACTGGAATTACCCTAATACAAGACTCCCACCTTGATCTTCCTTTGGATGAGTATCCATTCACTCACTACAGAATACAAAGGGGACCAAAAAAAAACCCCAAAATTTCTTTATAAAAAATTGTGTATTTATTCTCACATGTTTAATCTTTAGTCACCTTCAAAGTACTCTTTGTTGGATGCACTACCACCTATCGAGACGCTTTTTCCACTGCTCAAAACAGTATTTGAACTCACCCAATTTGATGTCTTTTAGTGCTTATGCTGGTTTTGGTTTCACCTTTTTCACATTTGCAACACATTTCCCTTTGAGGACTTTTTTTCATCTGGGCAAACAAAAATAAGTCACTCGGGGTGAGAATGGGTGAACAGGGAGAGCGGGGCACTTACAGTATGCCGTTTATGGTCAAAAACAGCAGAATACTCAGCATGGTGTGGGCAGGTGCTCTCATAAATCACCCATCACGAAATGTGCAAAAGCATTGAAAGAATCTCCAAAAAAAAATTTCACTGAAGCCAAACACAGCCTCTCACAGCAACGCTAGCTGGTCCACTGATGCCGGTAGGTTCCTAGAACACTTACCTTTATGGGGGGAAGCCTGTTGGTTTGTTTTTTCACAGGGTAGCCCGTTGTATTCTCATGCTAACTACACTCAGCCCAGACTCTGCTGAGGATGTTGTATAATACACAGCACTTGCAACCCATTATGATCCCAAACTCTGAAATCTTCCAGAATTCCAAAAAGCAACTGGCCTGTGGATTTAAAAGGGTTAGAAGTACCCTTGACAATCTCAGGAATGCGTGACTACTTTTAGGTGGGCACACCCTTTTCGCAGTAAGACTAACACAGTAGGCTTTTTCTCCAGCACTGAAAGAAATCTGTGTTTCTCTAGTCAAGTTCCAGATGAGGAAGGTGGTACAGATGTACATGGTTGGTGTTGTCTGTGCAATTCCGGTCTTTAAACTCTAATGTGAGGTGGAATCAGGTCTCTTTTCTCCCACTTTTTGAAAGCCTCTGATATTCTTGTCATTCTCTCTGCAATCCTCTTTCCATCCTTCCCTCCTTCTCTGTCCCATACCTCCCTCCCAAGTCTTTGGGTCCAACTCACACGGCAACATATCCCAGTTTTCTAACTGGAGGGGTCAGGGAAAGGAGGGAAAAGACTGCCACACTCCAAATAACTAATAAACACCACCCCCCAGGCACACTACATAGTCCCAGGTGTGAGCAAGGACCCTTTATTGAACACCAGAATGCAAGCTCTCAGGAAGCACTTCTCTCTCCTAGTTAAAACAAGGTTTTACCTCCTTGCTAGTTTAGACTGATGGAATTGATTGCAAGTGTTTGACACAAACAAATAAAAAGAGAATGAAGCCAGGCTCAGTGGCTCAGCCTGTAATCCCAGCGCTTTGAGAGGCTGAGGTGAGTGGATTGCCTAAGCCCACAGGTTCGTGACCCGCCAGGGCAACTTAGCAAGATCTCATCTCTACAATAAAAAACCCATAGTTCCAGCTACTTAGAAGGCTGAGGCAGAAGATCACCAGAGCCCAGAAGGTCAAGGCTGTGGTGGCCAAGAGCATGCCACTACACTCCAGTCTGGGTGACAGAATGAGACTCCAACTCAAAAAAAAAAAAAAAAAAAGAATGTACAATTCCTTAGGAGAGTGAAAGTATGCGATGTGTTAGTCATTAAAGTCAGCCCTAGCTGGGTACAGTGGTTCATGCCTATAATCCCAATACTTTGGGAAGCCGAGGTGGAAGGATTGTTTGAGGCCAGGAGTTTGAAACCAGCCTAAGCAGCATAGCAAGAGCCCTCATCTCTACAAAATAATAAAAAATGAGCCAGGTGTGGTAGTGCACACCTGTAGTCACAGCTATTTGGAAAGCTGAGGCAGGATGATCACTTGAGCTCAAGAATTGAAGGCCTCAGTGAGCTATGATCATACCACCGCACCCCAGCCTGGGCAACATAGCAAGACCCTATCTCTAAACAATTTTTTAAAAACACATTAAGAAAAACCCCTTCTGCATAAGTGAAATCTGCTTCTAAATGTAGAATGTTTGGAGAATTACAGAAGACATGTTAGAACCAGTACCCTCCACCAGAGACAGGAGAGGCTGGATTCTTGAATGGGACACAGCAACAGGAATATATTTCACTGTATAACACTCTCATTTTTTATTTGTAAAGTACAGAAATATTTTATCCACAGAGGTTAAATTCATGTTAGATTGATAAATAAAATTGTACATTACATTAAATAATTATTTCAAAATCATCATGATCTCATAATATATGCATTAATTAACTGTCAAACTCAGTTCTCTTCCTTGACTCTCCCTGCTCTGGATAAAATCAATTAAAGAAGGTCATCTTCCACAGTGTATGAAATAAGTGTCTAAAATATGCAAGTATCCTTCATAAATTTAATTTTTTAAATTATTGTTGCTGCAAACAAGTGAATCAACCTTCTATTTTATAGAGGGAAAAAGTCTTAAAAAAAATATTTTTAGGCCGGGCACAGAGGCTCACGCCTATAATCTCAGCATTTTGGGAGGCCAAGGTGAGAGGACTGCCTGAGCCCATGGGTTCGAGACCAGCCTGGTCAACTTGACAAGACCTCATCTCTACAATAAATCAAAAAAACTTAGCTGGATATGGTGGTGCATGCCTGTAGTTTCAGCTACTTGGAAGGCTGAGGCGGAAGGATCACTGGAGCCCAGCAGGCCATGCCACTGCACTCCAGCCTGGGCAAGAGAGTAAAACTCCAACTAAAAATATGTATACATATATTTTATTTATATATATATATATATATATTTTTTTTTTTTTAAAGAAACGTGAGCTGTGAATCAGTGGAAGACTACAGAACAGTATGGTTTTTTTGGTTGTTTTTGTCACTTTTTTGAGTTGGAGTCTCACTTTGTCACCCAGCATGCTCCTGGCCACCACAGCCTCGACGTACTGGGCTCAGGCGATCCTTCTGCCTCAGGCTTGCAAGTAGCTGGAACTACAGACACGAGCTACCACACCTGGCTAACTATTTTATTTATTTTAGAGACGAGGTCTTGCCAAGTTGCCCTGGCTGGGCTCAGACAATCCTCTCGCCTCAGCCTCCCAAAGTGCTGGGATTACAGACTTGAGCCATCACACCTGTCCAGAACAGTATGTTTTAAAAGGAGAGTCTTATGATATACAAATTATATCCCAAACAACATTTTTTTAAATGTGTGCTTTAGCCAGGGTCGGTGGCTCAGCCTGTAATCCCAGAGCTTTGGGAGGCTGAGGTAAGTGGATTGCCTGAGCCCACGGGTTTGAGACCCACCTGGGCAACTTGGCGAGACCTCACCTCTACAATAAAACCAAAAATTAGCCAGGTGTGGTAGCGCAAGCCTGTAGTTCCATCTACTTGGGAGGCTGAGGCAGAAGGATCACCAGAGCCCAGCGAGTCGAGGCTGCAGTGGCCGGGAGTGTGCCACTGCACTCCAGTCTGGGTGACAGAGTGAGACTCCAACTCAAAAAAAATTATAAATAAATAAATAAAATAAAATGTGGGCTTTGGATAACCCTATGAAGATATTTTTAAAGATTTGGAATATTTACTTCAAAAAGGAGCTAGAAAGACCAACTCCAATTCAGTTGAGGGCTATGCAGTAGAGGGTTTGGTTTTGTGAGTTCACTAGTCTAGATGGCTTAAAAACATTTTAAAAACTCCCTCCAAGTTTTGCTGAATAAAACAACATTCCATTTTACACTGTCCTATCACAAAAGACAGAAATAGAACAGGTATTTTAGAACTATACATCTCTACTGCAGGTATGAAATTATACTCTCTTATATCAAAAACACAAAAATGTGTAATCACAGAAAAAAGAAAAACAGGAAATTATCACTTCCTTCTACACTACCAACAAAAGTGAAGCCAGAGAAATTCTTGTGATTTCTGGCTCAGCTTCAATATTTATACAATCACAATATTTGCAGCTTTAAATGACATTTGGGTGAGCCTTTACCAAGAAAAACAAAGATTGGCTTTCAAGCATTCACAATATAGTTCAGACAGGTTAAAACCATAATCCTAACCTACACCCATGACAGGATATAATGATAACATGGTACTCCTCAAAACTATATAAAAGTATATCCTTCAGATCAGGGTTTCTCAAACTGAGTACTTTTGCTATCCAGGGTTGATGACTCTGTGGTGGGACCTCTTGTGAATTCTGGGGTGTTGAGCAGTATCTCTGGGCCCCACCCACCAGATGCCAAGAGCACCCCTTCACTCTTGTCAGTGATGAAAACTAAAGATGTCTCCTGCTGTCATCAAATATTCCTGAGGGGCAGATCTGCCCTTGGTTGAGAATATCTGCCAAAGACAGAAAGATAGAAAGATAGATGACAAAGATAGACAAATAGATACATACATAGATGACAGATAGATGGATGGATGGATGATAGGAAGGACAGATCACTGATAAGCAGATAAAATAGATGGATGGTTGATAGATGATAGATGATTATAGATATATGGATTAGATGAATGATACACAGGTATGATAGACAGATGACAGATAGATAGAACAGATGACTGACAGATAAAATAAATGGATGATTAACAGACACAGAAAAGACAGATGGATGATAGATAGATGATAGATAAAATACGTGAGATTAGTAAATAGATAATAGATAGAAGGATAGATTATATAAACAAGACTGATGAATAGAAATAGATAGATGGTGATAGAAAGAATAGATAGATGATGGATAGATGGATGGATGAACAAACAGACAAAAAGACAGATGAAAGAAAGTCTCTCATGGTCAGGCAGGATTTCTCAACTTTGGCATTAATGACATTTGGGACTCGATGACCCTCTGTGCTGGGGCATTCTATGCACTACAGGGTGTTGAGCAGCATCCTTGGGCTCCACTCATAGATGCCAGTAGCAACCAGGCCCAGTAGTGACAACCAAAATCATCCTAGGCATTGTCAAGTGGCCCAGAATGGTCGCCAGCTGAGACCCCCTATTTTAGAGCAAGCACTGTCTGGCAGAATTTCCTGCAATGACAGGAATGTTCTATATCTGCGCTTTCCAATACAGTAGCCATAAGCTTACAAGTGGCTACTAAGAATCTGAAACGCAGCTACTGAGCCTAAGCAGCTGAATATTTACTGCATTTAACATAACTGATAGCTTCCACATTAGTCACCTGTAAGGTTTCTACCAGATGGGTCACATTCAACTTTTTTATCAAGTATCCACTTCAAATTTAAAAATATTTAGAACACTCCAGCTTTGGCAACGACATGGTTTATGCAGCCAGGGTTCTGAACACAGTATAGTGTTATGAAGAAAAAATTGAGTCAAAATGATGCAGCCTTTTAACCATTATGCATACTGTCCTGTGTCTCTGGCACTGTTGACAATTCTGACAAACTACAAGAACAACACAAGGCTGCTTTCATTTGGTTGAGTTACAATTAGACTGGAAGCAGGGGCAGGACACATTAATTATAATAACTTGGGTGAGCTCACTAAGGTTCAGTATAGGAATGAGCTAGGGCTCATCCCTAAAATTATTCTTGCTGATGGAAAACTATACAGATTGGCCTTGAACTCCAGGGCTCAAGCAATCCTTCTCCTTGGCCTCCCAAATTACTGGGATTACAGGTGTGAGCCACCCTACCTGGACCCAAAGCACATTTTATACAAGCCCAATCACAGCAGATCAGTGGCCAAGTAAGACCGTGCCAAAGATCTGTTTCCAAGGAAAATGATGAGCCACCCATTTGAGAAGCAGAGTTCAATGCCAGCAGAAAATGAAAAGAGAACAAATAAAACACCAAATTGAAGTTCCTGGAGTGTCTTGATAACAGCCACTTGCTCTATCTTGATGGTCCTCCATTTGAGATCTGCTTCTTGTGTTTCCATGTTTTGCCCTTGTCTGCCTAGATTTACTACTACTTTTGCCTCCTATTGCCAGACAGCATTTGTTATCATTAATCACAATATTTTCTTTGAGCAATCTCATAACTCCAGCCTTCACAGGTAAAATGGTTTCTGAAACAAGAACGTCCTCAAAGAACAATATACAAAATCAACCTTTTGAAAAAGAGTACAGGTCTACCTAGGGCTACTACCTGTTCTGCTCACTCAACCAAAACACCAGACAGCCAGTTTGGAACTGAAGGCAGCATTCATATACAATGTAGCTATTCTTTCCTGAGCAGGCCCGCGGGCCAGCCTCTCAGATTTAATCCAAACATGTACCAACAACCAACCATTAAAATGTTTTCAGCAGCCATAAGAGCTGTCACCCAACCAGACACAGGTGTAAGCACACCTACGGATCAGCTAGTAACTACTGCTTGTGCACATGTGCCACAGAAACACAGATAGCAGGAAGAAAAGCAGATCAAGTCACACAAATAAGTGACCTACTTGGTAGGAAGGAGCAAGTTTTCCTGTTTAGCAAAGTCAAGAATCTCCATCCAGACACACTTGCTTACCACCTCACAACCTGACTCCAGTGGCTTTGCCAATGAGCATATGAAGTTCTAAACAAGCATCCTAAAAATTAATGTCTATATGGCACTTGAGACAGGATGGATGTGTTGATTTGCACCATTCCTGATTATTTTTATTTTTTTCCTGTGAAGGAAGACGAGCTTCCAGAACTCACAGCTGTCCTGAAATACACTGCATCTAAAGACATACTTGTAGCCAGGCTTGGTGGCTTAGCCTGTAATCCCGCGCCTTTGGGAGGCTGAGGTGAGTGGATTGCCTGAGCCCGTGGGTTCGAAACCTGCCTGGGCAAGCAAGACCTCATCTCTATAATAAATCAAAAAATTAGCCGGGCGTGGTAGCACACGCCTGTAGTTCCAGCTACCTGGAAGGCTGAGGCGGAAGGATCGCCGGAGCCCAGCAGGTCGAGGCTGCAGTGGCCGGGAGTGGCCACTGCACTCCAGTCTGGGTGACAGA
>CAUYQG010001733.1:0-12168 GCA_963574415.1 Tarsius wallacei
CCTTTGAAATAGTGATAGTGCATGTACAGCAAATACAAATATATATATTATTTCTGCTCCTTTCTTTTTTTTTTTTTTTTTTGAGTTGGAGTCTCACTCTGTCGCCCAGACTGGAGTGCAGTGGCCGCTCCCGGCCACCGCCGCCTCGACCTGCTGGGCTCCGGCGATCCTTCCGCCTCAGCCTTCCGAGTAGCTGGAACTACAGGCGCACGCTACCACGCCCGGCTGATTTTTTTTTTGATTTATTGTAGAGATGAGGTCTCGCTTGCCCAGGCGGGTCTCGAACCCGCGGGTTCAGGCAATCCACTCACCTCAGCCTCCCAAAGGCGCGGGATTACAGGCTGAGCCACCGAGCCCGGCTTTTTCTTTTTTTATTGAGGTAAAATATACATGTATAATTTACCATTTTTAAGTGAACAGTTCAATGGTAATAAATACATTTATATGTATTTTCTCACCCTTCATCCCTTCCTCCCCTTCTCAGCTTCTGGTAGCAACCAGTCTACTCTATATCATATGAGATCCTCCCACAGATGAGTGAGAACATGCAATATTTGTCTTTTTGCGCTTGGCTTATTTCACCTAACATAATGGCCTCCAGTTCAATCCATGTTGCTGCATATGACAGGATTTCATTCTTTTTTATGGCTAAATGATATTCCACTGTGTATATATACCACATTTTCTTTATCCATTCATCCAGTGAATGGATAAGTCCATTGGTTGAGTCCATATTTTGACTATTGTGAATAGTGTTGCAATAAACACAGGAATGCAGATATCACTTCCCTTTTTATAAATGGTAGTACACTAATGCACTGTTTCTACTTGCTTTTTAAACTTACTCTTCAACTAAATTTCTAAACCTGATTCCAACTTCTTAGAGGTTCTTTCTCTAAATAGCCAAACACAAATATTAGAAAACTCAACACAACTAAAAGTTAAAACTGTTAGGGAACATATGCCAGCACTATAATTGAATTATTCTCTTCCAGAAAGATGTTGGCCAAATTTCTCTAAGCCCTTATATTCTTCTCAGTATTTTCTGGGCCTAAAAGAATAAGATCACAAACTGCTTCCTCCTCTCCTCTATTGGCTCGTTCCACCTGTATGCATTTTATCTTCTTCTTCTTATTTTCAAGTTGGGGGTCTCACTCTGTCATCCAGGCTGGAGTGCAGTGGCATGATCACTGCAGCCTCGACCTCCTGGGCACAGGCAATCCTTCTGCCTCAGCCCCCAAAGTAGCTGGGATTACAGGCCCATACTACCACACCTCACTATGTTTTTTTTTCTTTTTTTGTAGAGATGAAGTCTCGCTATGTTGCCCAGCCTGGTCTCTAACTCCTGGGCTCAAGCAATCCTCCTGCCTCAGTCTCCTAAACTGTTGGAATTATAGGTGTGAGCCACCATGCCTGGCCCCCACCTATATTTAAACACAGCCCAGCCTCCCTCATGTGAAGCTGGTGGAGGAGGTAATAGAAATATAACTTGATGACTTACATATCATTCTCTTCCTCCTTGCCTCTGTCTCTCCCTTCTCTCCACAGCCCAACTTTAAGATGGAGTTGCCCCAACTCTACTTCCTTGATGCCACTCTCCCATTTTCCTCCTACCTCTCTAAGTGTTTCTTTCCCGTCTTTTGAAGACTTTGGAGCTTCCTGACCATCCTTTAGTGCTGGGATTCTTCGGAGCTTTGTCATACAACTCTGTCTCCAGCCCAGTTCTCTCTCCAGAGCTTTAGACCTGTATGTTCAAGAGCCCACTGGACAACTTTTCTAGGACAGGCTGTAAGCACTTCAAACTCAACATGTTTAGAAGTGAATTGGGCATTTTTCTCCCAAATCAACCCTATCTCGTGTGTTTTGACTCTCTGGAAATGGTATGACCCAACTGCCTAACCCAGAAAGTTTAGGGCCATGTTGAGTGCTTCCTCTCCTAACCCTGCCCATCTCAGTTATTACCAAATCTGGTCATTTTGACCTTGTATTTTTTTTTTTTTGTAATATGTATTTATTTATTTAAACGACAGAGTTGTACTATGTTGCCCAGGATGGCCTCGTATTCCTGGATTCAAGCAATCCTCCTGCCTCAACCTCCCAAGTGGCTGGGGTTATAGGCACTGGCAGCCAGACATTTTGACCTTCTAAAGGTCTCTCAAACCCACTACTACCCTCACCTCCCCACCTACCCATTCTCCCCTGGATTACTACAATAACCTTATAATTGGTCTTTTTTCTCTAATCTTGTTTCCTCCAACGTAGTTCTACCCTGCAGTCAGAGTAATCTTCCTAAAAATACAAATCTGATCACACCACTCAGCTGTATAAAACCCATTAATGAAAGGATTTGTAAAGACCTTAACAAGCTGATGTTAAAGTTCACGTGGAAAAATAAACATGCAAGAATAGCCTGGAAAAAAAAAATAACTGAAAAGCAGCATGAAAATGAATTAACCCTGAGATTTTAAAAATGCAATATAAAGCTATGATAATTAAAGCAGTGTGATTCTGATGCATGAATAGACCCATAGATCAATAAAAGAGACTAGGAAGTCTCAAACTATAATCAAATGCGTGAGAATTTAGTATATGATCGAGGTGGCATTTTAAATTATTGGAGAAAAGGTGATTAACAGTGTTGAGATACTGGCTAGCAAACTGAAAAAAAAATTAAGCCAGATCCACGCTGTATACCTTGCATTAACATATGCTCCCAATAGATCAAAAATTTTGTATTTAAAAATAAAGGCATATTTGGTAGCAATCGTGTGCTAAAAAAAAAAAAGAAATAATGTGTTATAAGAAACAAGATAAGACAAGTTTCTTAACTATGAAAAAAACCTAGTAAAACTTAATTAAGAAGACATTAAATCTGGATATATAAAAATGTTTTAATGTCTGTTAGGGCAAAAAAAAAATCCCACTATAAATAAAGTCAAATGACCAAATGGTTAACTGGGAAAATATTTACAACTCACATCACAGATAAATAGCTAGCTTTTCTAATTTATAAAAAAATCCTAAAAGTTAAGAAAAAGATCAACCACCCAAAAGAAATAAAGGCAAAAAATACGAACAGACTGTTCACTGTAAAAACAATATAAATGACTTATAAACAGGAAAAAACACACCTCTGAAGAGAAATGCAAATTAAAACTAAACAGAGACATGATTTTTCATCTATAAGATTAACAAAGATCAAAAAGTTTGACAACACACTGATTTGGGGAGGATGTGGGCAAACAGGCACTTTCGTGAATGGCAGTGGGATGTACAACTTCTAGGGAGGGCGAGTGCACAGTATGTACCCAAGCTATTAACACCTAGGCTTATGCCTCAGCTATTTCACCTCTAGATCTATGCCTGTATGTGTATGAAACTGTATGTGTATAATGTTGTTCACTGCGGCATAGTTTGTACTTTTAAGAAAAACAATCTGTAAATTACTTAAATGTTCATCAACAGAGAACTAGTTGAATATATTATGATAAATTCATATAATAAAATACTGTGACCCATTTAGAAAAAAAGATAAGTTTTGCTTTGTGAACTAACATGCAAAGATCTCTAAGATATATTAAATGAAAAAAGCAGCCAGGTGCGGTGGCTCAGGTATGTAATCCTAGCACTTTGGGAAGCCAAGGCAGGAGGATTGCTTGAGCCCAGGAGTTTGAGACCAGCCTAGGCAACAAGGTGAGACCTCATCTCTACAAAAAATAGAAAAATTAGATGGGCGTGGTAGCACATGTCCTAATTATTCGGGAGGCTGAGGCAGGAGGATCATTTGAGCCCAGAAGTTCAAGGCTGCAGTGAGCCATGATTGTACCACCGTACTTCAGCCTGGATGACAAAGGGAGACCCTGTCTAAAAAGAAAAAAGAAAAAAGAAAAATACAGAAATGTGTATGGCTAGCTACCTTCTGGGAAAAAGCATGGGGTGAGTGGATTATATGTATATTCACACCTGATGATATGTACATAAAATATCCCTGAAGGAATAAACAAAAATGAGAGCATTGGTTGCTTATGGGGAGTGAACTGGATGGCCAGGACAGAGATGAAAGGAATATTTTTCATTGCACACTCGTTTGCTTATCTTTAATTTTATACCACATGAATATATGTTCAGACCTATCTATCCAAAAACATAACTAAAATTAAAATCAAATAACATATTATAGAGCTTCTCATAATATACTGATGGAAGTAGGCAGAAGATTAGACTGCCAAATCAGTGGAACAAAACAGAAAAAAAAGAGTCACATAAAAAATAAATTATTTAAGAATTGGGACAACAGGTAGGCCATAGATAGAAAAAAGTGGGATCTCTGTTCAAATTTCGTGTCAAAACAAATTCCCCCCAAAAAGACTATGTAATTTTTCAATTAAGATAAAAAATAAAAAATAATAGTAGTATTAGAATAAAATATGGATAAAAATAGATGAATGTTAGAGAAATCTTGGAGTACTAAAGGCCACTCCAAACATACTGGAAATTGTAACACAGTAGCCACAAAAAGACCAACACATTTGACTTATAAAAAATAGAACAGAAAACTCCCAAACAAAAATTACTAAATGGAGAGAATATTTGAAATATACATGGAAAACGTGGGGATAGACTCTAAGGTGTCCTGCAAGGGTCCCCACCTCCTGGTGTTCTTGCCTTCGTGCAATCCTCTGCCCTTGAGAGTAGGCAAGACCTGTGATTTGCTTCTCATCAACAGAATATGGCAATAGTGATGGGATGTCACTCTCATGATTATATTATGATATTTACAAGATTCTGTCTTCCTACCAGAGGCACTAGAAAGATTGCTCCTCAATGGCCTTGAGAATTGGGCTGCCATGAAGAAAGTACAGATGTTGGAGGACCCCATGTGGAACAGAAGTGTGGGAAGCCTTTTTTTTTTTGAGCCCGAGTCTCATGCTCATGGCCACCTCAGCCTTGACCTGCTGGGCTCAGGCGATCCTTCCGTCCCAGCCTTCCAAGTAGCTGGAACTACAAGCACACGCCACCATGCCTGTCTAATTTTATTGTAGAAGTGAGGTCTCACAATGTTGCCTAGGCTGGTCTCAAACCCCTGGGCTCAGGAATTCTCTCACCTCCACCTCCCAAAGCGCTGGGATTACAGGCATGAGCCACTGTACCTGGCCACGTATGGCGGCTTGTAAAAGGTAAGAATGGCCTCCAGTAAGCAACTGATGCCACAGTCTTACAACCACAAGGAAATGAATTCTGCCAGCAATCCAAGAGAGTTTAGAAGTACATTCCCAGTCAAGTCTCTGATGAGACCACAGCTCCAGCAAATATCTGGATTGCAACCTGGCAAGACCCTGAAGCCAAGAACCTAGTTAAACCATGCCTGAACTTATTACCCATAGAAACTGCCAGATAAAAAATATTGTTGTAGCTGGGCTCGGTGGCTCAGCCTGTAATCCCAGCACTTTGGGAGGCCGAGGCTCAGCCTGTAATCCCAGCATTTTGGGAGGCTGAGGTGAGTGGACTGCCTGACCCTGTGGGTTCAAGACCAGCCCAGGCAACTTGGTGAGACCTTGTCTCTACAATAAATACAAAATTAGCTGGACATGGTAGCGTGCATCTGTAGTTCCGGCTATCTGGAAGGCTGAGGTGGAAGGAATGCCGGAGCCCAGCAGGTCGATGCTGGGGTGGCTGTGAGCATGCTACTGCACTCTAGCCTGGGTGACAGAGTGAGACTTCAACTCAAAAAAAAAAAAAAAATGTTGTTTTAAGCCATTAAGCTTGTAGTAATTTGTTACACAGCAACAGAAAATTAGTATATAAAGTATCAAGTTACTTAATATATGATAGAGAATTCTTATAAATCAATAAAAAGATAAAGTGCAAGCCAGGCTCGGTGGCTCAGCCTATAATCCCGCGCTTTGGAAGGCTGAGGTGAGTGGATTGCCTAAGCCCGCATGTTCGAGACCCGCCTGGGCAACTTGGCAAGACCTCATCTCTACAATAAATCAAAAAAAATTAGCCGGGCGTGGTAGTGCGCACCTGTAGTTCCAGCTACTTGGAAGGCTGAGGCGGAAGGATCGCTGGAGCCCAGCAGGTCAAGGCTGCGGTGGCCGGGAACGGCCACTGCACTCTAGTCTGGGTGACAGAGTGAGAATCCAACTCAAAAATAAATAAATAAATAAAGTGCTCAAAACAATAGGCAAAAGACTTACATACATAGTTTGCAGAATAGGAAATACAAATAGCCAAAGAAACATAGAGATGCTCAACCTGTCTTTTGTGCTATATCTCTAGCAATTTAACAGTGCCAGACACACGGGGGCCACTCAATATTTATTTGTTGAATGAATGACTTTTGCTCATAACTTTTAAAATGCCAATTTAAACAATGAGATGCCTTTTTACCCATTACACTGGCAAAGACAAAAAAGATATAACTTAAGTAGATATTTCTCCAAAGATGATATACAAATGGTCAACAAACATATGAAAAATGCTGAAATCATTAATTGAGAAATGTAAATCAAAACCACAATAAAGCATCACCTCATATCCATTAGGATGGCTACTGTAAAAAACCAAAAAATTGAAAATAACAAGTGTTGGCAAGGATATGGAAAAATTATAACTCTTGTGCACTGCTGGTGAGAATATAAAATAGTATAGTTACTAGGAAAAACAGTATGGCAGTTCCTCAAAAATTAAAAACAGAATTAAATGATCCAATACTCCCACTTTTGGGTACATATCCAAAATAATTAAATACAGAGTCTCGAAGAGATATGTACATACCCAGGTTCACAGCAGCATTATATGCAACAGCCAAGAGGTACCTGCAACCAAGTGTCCATCAACAGATTAATGGGTAAACCAAATGGAATATATATATACCTACAATGGAATACTATTCAGTCTTTAAAAAGAAGGAAATCCTGTCACATGCTACAACATGCACGAAACTGAAGGACATTATGCTAAGCGAAATAAGCTGGCCACAAAAAGACAAATAGTGTATTATTTCACTTATATGGGTACCCAGAATAGTCAAGTTTATAGAAACAGAAAGTAGAATGGTGATACCAGGAGCTGACAGCAAGGGGAAGGGAGAGTTGTTAATGGGTACAGAGTTTCTATTTTGCAAGATGAAAAAGTTCTAGAGATCCGTTTTACACAACAATGTGAATATATTTAACCCTACTGAACTATGTACACTTAAAAGTAATAAAGATAGTACATTTTAAGTTATGTTTTTACTACAATTTTTTTTTAAAAAGGATATGTCCAGTGGTGACAAGGATATAAAGAAACAGACACTCACAGTGTTGGTGGGAGTAGAAATTGGTACTACCTTTACAGGGAATGATTTGGTGACATCCACTTAATGTTAAGTGTACAAACCCTTTTACCCAGCTATTTTACTTCTAGGAAACTATCCCACAGACACCCTTATGTAAATAGCCAAAGACATATCGAGGATGTTCCCTGCAGTTTTGCTTTGTAATAGAGAAAAGTTAGACAGAATCCAAATGTCCCTCAGTAAGAGACTGGTTAAGTAAACGATGGGACACCTATGTAAAGGTAAATGGAGCTGCCGTTTAAAAGAATATATATCGCTATGTACTGACATGAAAAGACATCTAGACGTATGAACTTTTGTTTTTAAGATGGAAGTTATTTTCCAAGTACAACATGATTCCATTTGTGTAGGGAGGGAGTATGTATACACATATACATGCTTGCATAGACTACACAGAGCTTCCAGAAAAGTGCAAATGGAACACTTAGCAACAGGTACCTCTAGGGATTAGGATGGGAGAGGAGAGAAGGACAGACATTTACTTTTCATGCTTCTGTATTATTTGAGTTCTTACAACAAACATGTATTTTATATTAAAATTTGAAAGAATAAATGAGCAAGCAAGCAGGCAAGCAAATAAATGAAGATTCTTCCAGGAGCTTTACCCTGCCCTTAGGACAAAATCCAAATTCCTTAATAAGAAAGTAAGGTCTGCTGTGATCTGGTTCTGGCTTCACCCTCCATTTCATCTTTCACCACTCCCTTCTCATATTTAATCTAAGTTCCGGTCTCACCAAACTTTCAGTTCTCCTGAGCTTTGCCAGATGCAGTTTCTCTTGCTTAGAGCACTCCCCGCTTCAACCTTCAGTTACGTAGCTCTCAGGTCTCAGCTTAGATGTCTAGATGTCTCTTCTTCCAAGAAGACTTTTCTGGCACCTCTTCAACCCCCAGTCTGGATTAGGCCCACTCTAAAATGATCCAGCCACTCTCTGAACTCCTATATGGTGGGTTTATCACAGTGTTACAGTTACTTGTAAAATCATCTGCCTCTCTCACAGGACTGAAGTTTTGCCAAGCAGTGACCGTGCCTGTCTGGGTCACTGTTGTATCTCCAGCCTCAAGCACACTGTCTGGCTCAATAAATATTTGTTAAATTGAACTTTTATTACAAAAGAAATATAACCACATTACAGGCAATTTAGGGACATAGAAAAGGAGAAGATTATAATCCCACCATCCAAATGAAAACACTGTTTTTTACCTAGTGTTTTTGTTCCTTATATATGTTTTTCCATAACTATATTCCCAAGCTGGACATTACAAGAAGACCCTTCTGACACAGTTATTTTGGTCAAGGAACATTTTTGCTGCACTCTGTCAAAGCATGAGGCTTTTGTATGCCAAAATAAAGATCACTGCTTTTATTATCAAGTAATGTGTACAGCAGACCCTTTCTCATCACAAACTTATCTCTCATTTCTGGGGACTTTTATTTTATACTTCAGTAATTACTAGAGGATTCATTACTATTATACTTTTTAAAATGCAATGATTTGTTTACAACTCACTGGGTTAGCATCTAAAGAATTATTTTCCCCCCAAAATAATCATTATACAGGAGTGTTGTTAGCACATTAATATAATATATGCATTACTTAAGAAACTGTTAGGGATTTCACTGAGGATGTCCCTCACAGTGGGGAGGTCAAGAATAAGAGATCATACTGATGCCTACATATCTCCCCCACCCCCACTTTGCTATCAAGATTATACAAAGAGAAGTTCAAGGCCAGATGTGGTAGCTCACACCTGTAATCCCTGCACTTTGGGAACCCAAGGAGGGAGGATCCCTTGAGGCCAGAAGTTCAAGACCAGCCTGGGCAACATAGTGAGACCTCGTCTCTACAAAAAAAGCAGCCAGGTGCAGTGGTTTATACCTGTAATCCCAGCACTCTGGGAGGCTGAGACAAGAAGATTGCCTGAGCCCAGGGGTTTGAGACAGCCTGGGCAACTTGGCGAGACCTTGTCTCTATAATAAATAAAAAAATGAGCCAGATGTGATGGCACACACCTGTAGTTCCAGCTACTTGAAAGGCTGAGGTGGAAGGAGGCAGCAGGTCAAGGCTGCAGTAGCCATGATCGTACTACTGTACTTTAACCTGGGCAAGAGTGAGACGCCAACTCAAAAAACAAAAAACAAAGAGAAATAAGTTCAAGAATTTGAGAAGAAACCCACATTAGACACAACTGACTCCTCAGAGCATCCCTGAGCCCCAGCTCACCCCTCATTCTCTCCCTATCCTTTCTCCCACCCCAAGATTAGAGGTTGGCAACTCGGGTGAGATTCAGGCAGAGGAATAGGTTGTTTTGCTCCTAACTTGACAATTTTTAGCCACACAAAAGAAGTACTGTCAGAAGTTTTCTGATAGTATCAAAAAGACCCTAGAGACAAACCAGCTAGCAACTGTGTGAAAACTTCACATCCTCCTGTGATCATCAGTACTCACAATTTTGTATCCTCTTCTAAACCTTTGCTTAATGTGGTAATACAAGTATTTTTTCCATGTGACTGCAGAGTCTTTACACTCATTATTTTATTTTATTTTATTTTATTTTGAGTTGCAGTCTCACTCTGTTGCCCAGGCTGGAGTGCAGTGGCACACTCACAGTCACCACAGCCTCGACCTGCTGGGCTCAGGTGATTCTTCCACCTCAGCCTTCCAAGTAGCTGGAACTACAGGCACACGCCACCATACCTGGCTAACTTTTTTGATTTATGGTAGAAATGAGGTCTCATCAAGCTGCCCAGGCTGGTCTCAAACCCGTGGGCTCAGGCAATCCTCTCACCTCGGCCTCCCAAAGTGCTGGGATTATAGGTGTGAGCCACCACGCCCGGTCTTACACTCATAATTTTAAACTGTACTGAGCAGATGTATCATATTTTACTGAAAGCAATTATTCACCACGATAAATAATACTACATTATTGGGTTTCAAGTTTTCTTTTCATATACTGAATAACTTTCTTAAAATAGAGTCCCAAAAGTAGACTCCATCAAAAAATATGAATATCTAAGCACTCTTTATACATATTCCTAAACTTTTCAAAAAGATATATACCAATTTACAACATCTATAACAATGTACTGGCATACCTCAGTGACACTGTGAATTCAGATCCAAACCACTGCAACAAAGTGCATATAGTCATAAAGTGAGTCAGAAGAATATTTTGGTTTCCCAGTGCATATGAAAGTTATTTTTACACTATACTGTAGTCTATTAAGTGTATAGTGGCATTATGTCTAATTAAAAGTATATACCTTAACTTTTATTGCTTGGTTGTGCGTGTGCTACTGCACTCTAGCCTGGGTGACAGAGTAAGACTCCAACTCAAAAAAAATATATATATATATTCGCTGCAGCTTCTCTACCTGCATGTGCTGCTTCACCTCTCTACCTGCATGTGCTGCTTCACCTTGCACTTGTATGTTATGGATATAGCTTCTTTCCTTAAACCTCATGAACCAACCTTTTCTAGCTTCAAACTTTTCTTTTGCAGCTTCTTACCTCTCTCTCGGTCTTCACAGAATTGAAGAGTTGGGCCTTGCTCTGGATCAGTTTTTGTCTTAAGGGAATGTTGTAGCTGGTTTGCTCTTCTATCCAGACCACTCAAACTTTCTCCATATCAGCAATAAGGCTGTTTTGCTTTCTTATCATTCATGTGTTCACTGGAGTAGCACTTTTAATTTCCTTCAAGAACTTTTCCTTTGCATTCACAACTTGGCTAACCGGTGCAAGAGGCCTGGCTTTTGGCCTGGCTTGGCTTTCAACATGGCTTTTTCACTAAGCTTAATCATTTCTAGCTTTTGATTTAAAGTGAGAGACATGCAACTCTCTCTTTCACTTGAACACTTAGAGGCCACTGTGGGGTTATTAATGGGCCTAATTTCAGTATTAATGTGTCTCAGGGACTAGGGAGGCCTAAAGAGGAAGACAGGATGGCCAGTTGATGGAGCAGTCAGAACACACACAACATTTCTTGGTTAAGTTAATCATCTTATGTGGGTGCTGTTCATGGCACCCCAAAACAATTATTAACAGTAATATTAAAGATCACTGGTTGGGCATGGTGGCTCACACCAGTAAGCTCAACACTCTGGGAGGCTGAGGCAAGAAGAGTGCTTGAGCCCAGGAGTTCGAGACCAGCCTGGGCAACATAGTGAGATACTGTCTCTATAAAATATAAATAAATAAACATAAAGATTACTGATCACAGACCACCATAACAGAAATATCACAAAAATTACCAAAATGCAGTACAGAGACACGAAGTGAGCCTATGCTCCTGGAAAAATGGAACTGACAGATTTGCTAAATGCAGGTTTGCCACAAACCTTTGATTTGTAAAAAAAATGCAATATCTGTGAAGCGTGACCGAGCAAAGCATAATGAGATACGCCTGTATACAAGAACAAATATTATTACTCCCTCACCGATCCTAAGTATTAACTCAAATTTTTTTCCTAATTTAATGGCAAAAGGCTAAATTACTACTTTGATAATTAGCCTTTATTGGCATTTACAATGTTCTAGGCACAGCATTAGATGCTTCTTTAATCCTCACAGCCCTGTGGATTGCATTAGTATTATCTCCACTTTACAGATGAGGATGCTAAGGCTTGGGAAGCTTAAATTGTTGAATGTGGCCGGGCTTGGTGGCTCAGCCTGTAATCCCATGCTTTGGAAGGCCGAGGTGAGTGAATTGCCTGAGCCCGCGGGTTCAAGACCCGCCTGGGCAACTTGGCGAGACCTCATCTCTACAATAAATCAAAAAAATTAGCCGGGCATGGTAGCGCGCGCCTGTAGTTCCAACTACTTGGAAGG
>CAUYQG010001735.1:0-16906 GCA_963574415.1 Tarsius wallacei
TGGTGGTGGGTATCTATCTGAGGATGGGGAGACACCTCTTATCAACAAGGGTACCTGAACGAAATATTTTTGTATGCCTAACCCCTAACTGTACCCCACAATAACATAATAAAAAAAAAAAAAAAAAAAAAAAAAAAAAAAAAAAAAAAAAAATGAAAAAAAAAAACCGGGGTAGCTGAGATTGTCATGGTAAGAGCAGTGCAGCTGTGTTAGCTCACGTGGCAGACACGGGCGACTGCTGTTACCGGTTGAATCGTATCCCCTAAAAACTCACATCTTGAAGTTCTAGCCCTCCTTACCTCAGAACGTGGCCTTGTTTGGGAAGAGGGCCATCGCAGGTGTAATCAGTTAAGATGAGGTCCTACTGACCAAGTCTACCCCAAAGGCCCTGCAAATAGTTATTTCCTGTGCTACTTTGTCAGCAACCCCCTCGCTGGCTGCTGCTAACAACTGCCCACTTGATGCATCCCTGGGGTTTTGCTATAGAGTTATTTTATTTCTACTTAGTTTATTTTACCAGGGTGTTAGGCTGATATCTACCTTTCAGGTGAATGTTAGCTCCAGCTCCAGCTCCAGATATATGTCTAAGAGATCCTACTAGATACCCCTTTAGCAACTGAGATATACCCTAAAGTTAAGGAAACAAAGTAACCCACCCGTTGAGAGTTCAGGGCCCTGCTGATATGGCACTTTCTAAATTCCTACAACTACAAGAAAAACCACACTCCTGCTAGACCCCCACAAACTGACCTCACTCCACTCCAGGCAAATGATCAAACTCTGACCCACAGCCCAGACCACCACAAGGCTGGCTGGACAGAGAACGGCCTCACAAACACTCTTTCCTGGTTAGCGGCTACAGACTTTAAGCCAGTCTCTGCAGCTTCAGAGGCTGCATCAAACTGTCTTGCGTCCTGCCTTTCACCTTTTGACATAGGAGCCTAGTTCCACCTCATTTTAATGCTAAGCCCGCCCCAAAGTGAACCTGGGATGCATGTGACATATATGTTTACCCACTATATATGCGCTCAATTCCCCTCATAGATATGTATGGCTCTTCCCCCAAACCTGTGGGCTATGTGTGTCCCTGCTGTGTGAAGCAGACCCTGTGGGACATGAAGCCAAACCTGTCCTTCTCTTCTTCAGAGAGAAAAACCTTTTTGGCAAATGCCAGAGACTGGCTCTTCCTGGTTTGCAAACTCATATCACCAGTAAGCTCTCCATTCTACTGTTTAGACATCCTGTCATCTGTAAGCAGGATAGCCAGTGATATAGTTCTAGACTGAGTTCAGAGGCCTGAGAAACAGAGGGCCGATGGTACACGTTCCAGGCTGAGGACGGGGAAAGGCTGCGACGTGCCAGCTCAAGCACACCAAGAAGTGAATCCTTCCTTCATCAGCCATGTTGTTCTATGTAGGCTCTCCATGGATCAGATGAGGCCCACCCTTTGACTCAGCCTACCGCTCAAATGCTAATCCCTTCTGGAAACACCCTCACAGACACAGTCAGAATAATGTTTAAACCATATCTGGGCTCCCGGTAACTCACTCAAGTGGACACATAAAATTAACTATCACACGTCTAGTCTGGTTCAGGAACTCCTTGGAACCATACACAGTCTTAGCCCTCAGGGAATTTATCACCCACTGAGGGAAAAACATCTGCAACGTCTGAGTCACATGTTACGCACCCTGCACTGCGCTAAGAAGTTGACATTTGTCACCTCATTTGTACACTCTGGCTCACGCAACTGACCTCACTCCACGTCTGTGACATGGCACAGGTGCCTAGCAAGGCCATCCAAGCTGGCACCCTGGTCACTCAGAAGATGAGGACAGGTCCAGAGCGGGATCGAGGGGTCTCATCCGGCCTTGCTGTTCTCAGCCTTGCTGTTCTCAGGTACTTTCGAAGAAACAGCAGGACTCTGATCCTAAGCAATTGAGACAGACCCTGAAGTTAAGGGTCTACATAGTGGTCGTAAAGGGGAAGGTGTCAGAAATGGCTCCGGGAGATGTGGCCGAGGCACCACGCAGGAGGGAGGGAGTCGTGGGGGGGCGGGGGCGGGCAGTGACAGGGCCTCACACACTGGGAGACAAAGACTGCTCTAGGAATGTTTGCATGTAGATCCACCCTACACGCAAAGCACAGGGCACTCAGCCACACAATGGTGTTGTGTTGAAGCCTGGCACACAGACCCCACAAACTGCTCAGAAACCAGCAAGGTGAGTACTGTTTACCTTTGGAAAAGATCAACTCCTGACGGAAATGGGAAGGAGCCAAACTGGTTTGGAGAAACGTTTCCCCTAAAGTTCCAAAAAGCCATATTTCCTAGAGCAGTCTTTGTCTCCCAGTGTGTGAGGTGCAAAGGGCACAGGCATCCAAATTCATTCAGGCATTCGTTAAAAATGCAAATTCTTGGACCTTCCTCTGACTATGGAATCACAACTTAGGATAATGGAGCCTAAAATAACTCTGTGAACAATCCATCTATGTAAACCTCATGGAAGCTAAATGGAAAACTCCTGCCCCAGATGATGGTCAAACATTTATCCATTCAACAAACATTAACCACACACCCCGATAGGCAAGACCCAGTGCTAAGAAAAGAATAAACCAAAACCACATTCATTATCATGAATGTGAAAGAGAATCATGAGTATATCTATTTCTGGAATATCCTGTATTTCCAAGGTCGCTCAAGTATGTGAGAAAAACTATTCTACCAATTATGACTTAATTGAGAGAAGAAAGAAAGAAACAGGACCCTCACGGGCTCCTATCTGAACACAGAAGAGATCTGGATACATGACTCTGGAGGGCTATTCTGAGCTTCATTAAAATATGCCCCCACTGCAAAAAGTGCTCTCATTTTTTTTCTCCTCTAAAAGTGTTAAAAACAAAGAAATAACAAGGAAATGCAATTGGGAAAAGAAGACTGTTTTAAAAAGTCATTTGCGGAAATTAACAAAAACAAAAGAAATTGTGTGACCGAGTCTGCCCTTGTATGCTAAATCCCTACTTATTTTTCTTCTGACTTCTTCCTCAAAAGTAATATTGTGAAGTAAGGACAGGGTCAGCCTCGCTGACATGGTTCTGGTGTCATCCCTGGATAACACACTTCAGCAAACAAGAAGCATTCAGGCAGGCACAAATGAATCCCAAGAAGCAGTGTTCACAGTTGAGAGCAGGTCTGACTAACCTAGTAAAAAGAAATATCTAACCCAAAGCATATGCATTGAGATATAACTCTATAATACCAATACTAATTAATCCTCCCGCTCACATAAAACGGCAAAGGAATTAACAATACTGCCAACTCTCAAAAAGTCTTTTAATTGCCCTGCAATTCTTTCCAAACAGCAGGCATCTGCCTATACGTGGTTGCACACCACACAGCAACATAGATCCACCCTACACGCAAAGCACGGGGCGCTCAGCCACACAATGGTGTTCTGTTGAAGCCTGGCACACAGACCCCCACAAACTGCTCAGAAACCAGCAAGGTGAGTACTGTTTACCTTTGGAAAAGATCAACTCTTGAACATCGAAAGTGCCCCCAAGAGCCCTTCCAATTCCCCTCTGGCATTCACCTCCCTAGGAAGTTATTTTTGTTTGTTTTTCATACTAGGAAAGGAATTGATTTAGAGTAAAATTGAGGGCTATGGGCTCCCTGCCGTCCATTCGGGAAAGGTCATGAAGTATGTTCTTCATTTGGAATGACTTTCCCTTTGACTCAAAGGGAAAAAATGAAAAGCCAGGGAAAGGAGGGTCTCCTGTTGAATGCAAAGTCTGGGATAGCATCGTGGCATTCTGGGTGGGTGAAGCTGATGAGATGTCCAAACTGCTGCCACTGAGCATGCAGGGGTGGACCCAGGAAGCCCCCATTCTGTCTCCCACCTGGCTCAGGCAAAGGCCTCCGGGACCTCACTGCAATGTGAGTTTCCAGTCTAGTTTGACCTTGACATTGGATTGTCCGTCTTCCCCAATGGGAGCTCGGCAGGAGGACCAGGAGCCAAGTCTTTCCGGAACACCCCAGTTGAAAATGCTCCCACTCATGACCACATATGCTCTGCGAACTGCCAGTGTTTTGCAGGGAGCAGGTCTATGCAAACGGACCACCAAAGTCCGAGGAAGCCGAGAGGCCAAGGGAGGAGGCTAACATATTCAGTTTCTTAGAAAGAAACATTTAATAGTGGCTTAGGAACAGAAGCCATGTCCACGTCTCAGCCAGCAGCAAGACAAGATGGTGGACCCCAGCATCTTTACTCGCCAGACCTAGGGCTTATACCATAGGGAAGGGGTGATTCAGAAGGGATATGGAGAACAGTTGAAGTACAATAACATCAAGGTTGTTTGACCTAAGGGCAGGAGTTATGGTGTGTGCTCTTACACAGGAACAATAAATAAACTGGAAATCTTAGAGGCCCTGCTGAAACAAGGCTTAATGAGAAGCCAACATGGCAGGTGAGCAACCAAGATGGAGTTGCTCTGGCCTCCACAACCAGATTCATGGATAGAATAAACAGTCATGGTATAACTGCTATACATAAGACAATACTGTTCTGGGACTCTGGGAGGCATAAATGAATCAGAAATCCTCTTCTTGGGGAGCTTAGAGTTGAAGCCAGCAAAAGAAACATGAATAAATACATATTATCACCAGGTTGGTGGCAGGAGGGGGGTTCTGATGATCCCGAACTCTCCAAGTTGTTTATTATTTTGGAAGTTTTGTCAACAGCATTAAGCTTCCAGACTTCTTTCCTGGAACAAAGAACTAATTAAAAGGCCCTCAAGACTTTGGGGTTCCAAGTTCTGCATTGATGATTCTGTGTGGGAACACACACGGCTAAATTTCGTGAAACTTGAACGTACTGGTGCTCCGTCTCTCCAGACTACCAGTGTGGGGTTTAACTGACTCTCGGGCTGTTGTTGGTTTTGGTCTCCATTCATTGAGCCATGCAAAGTTGGTGAAGCTCCCAGCATCTTAGGGCACCCTTAACTGAGGGGTGTAAGACAAGAAGAATAGTTCTAGGTTTACCTCAGATGTCCAAGCCTGAGTTGTCCTCATGAGCTGGCGCTGAACTAGACCTGTTGAAATTTTCTCCAATTGTCTTGAGTTAAATTATTTGAATTACCCTACTTTTTGAGAATTCTTCCTTGACCTTTTTACCTTTTTACCTTCCTTGACCTTCTTCCTGTTTTTCACTAGTTTATACCACCCTTATCACAATTTCTAAATAATTTATTTAGTTACTTATTTGATGTTTTTCTGTGTCTTCCCTGTAGGCCCTGATGGCCAAATTCATGTCTGTGTTGTTCACTGCTGTTTTCTCAGCTGACAAAAACTCCAGATATGTGATAGGTAAATGACTACTTTTCCAATCAGTGAATGATTGACAGAAACAAAGGATGTATACCATTAAAGTCTAGTTTCAGGCCAAGCACAGTGACTCATACCTGTAATCCCAGCACTTTGGGAGACAGAGGTAGGAGAATTGCTTGAGACCATGAGTTCAAGACCAGCCTGGACAACATAGTGAGACCACATTTCTATTATTAACATAGATAGATTGGATAGATAGATAGATCGATAGATAGATAGCTATCTTTGAAAAGGAGCCTAGTTTCCCTTCTTCCAGACATAGACCCAGCAGAAAGAGCAAATTATGAGCACAAATAGCTACGTACTATGCACAGAGAGCTCAAGTAAGCCTTCAAATGTATGTGGAATTGTGTATCTAGAACTCTACAAAAGACCTTTTCTCTCCTCATTTAATTGAAGAAATGGACTGAATCACGTTCAGCTCCAGCATAGGGTGACCTGGAATGTGGCGTTTGGTGAGACCAGTCCATCTTCCATCTCTAAACTTCTCTTCTCTAAGCCAGAAGCTGAGCTGGTACTACCTCCAAGCTGAGAGAGGTATGTCCAGTTTCTAAGACAACTGAAAAAAGAGTCAGCAAGAGCATCATTCTTGAGAACTTCTGCTCCTTGGTAGGATGAGCTCTGACTAAGACGCACTCATGATCATTCCCTCATAATGCCTAAAGGCAGGTTGGGGTCAACTTAAGTGTGTGTCACTGGCAATGTTTATCTATAGATGAGCTTAGAATAGATTGCCTATGTCATGTTCTCCCAATAAGTGTCCTTGGGTGGGTCATCGTTCATGGACCACATATGCGGGCTGCCTCTCTCCCCTCACAGAGTGGGTATTTTCTGTTTGGACCTTTCAGCATATTGGAAAGAAAAGTTTAATTTTAATTCAAATATCTACCTCCACTATATGTACTGGGGAAAACTTACCCTATTCCTGGCACTACGAGTGAACCTTTTTTTTTTTTTCCAGAGAGAGGATCTCACTCTGTCACTCAGGCTGTAGTGCAATACCATGATCACAGTTCACTGCAGTCTCAAACTCCTGGGCTCAAGTGATCCTCCCGCCTTAGCCTCAGAGTAACTGGGACTACAGGCACATGCCACCACACCCAATTATTATTATTATTTTTATTTTTATTATTGAGACGGGGCTCACTGCCACCCAGGCTGTTCTTGAGCTCCTGACCTCAAGCAATTCTCCCACCTTTGCCTCCCAAAGTGCTGGGATTAAAGGTGTGAACCACCACCCCCGGCACATGGGTGAACCTTGGCTGGTTTAACCCACAGACCTGTTGAGAACCTTCAGAGTAGCTGGACTCATCCCCGAGCATGTCATCCTGCAGTTCCAGTGAGAGGAAGAAGCTGTCTTCCTTGGAGAGTTACTATAACTCCACCCCTGACAGTCAGCTTCCCACTGTAGGTTCCACAGGTGACTGTGCAGAGCTGACTGCAAGGGGCCACAGCCCAGTCCTGGAGACCAGGGAGCCCTAGAGTGGTCAGTGTGGTAAATGTCTGGACTAGTCTCAGTCTCCACAGGCCAGGATCAGAAGGGGATTCCTAAGGCAGAATGAAAACAAAACAGAATCTCACAAAGACAGGATCAGACAAGCCAAAAGGACAATGAAATAGCGCCGGGAGCCTTTCCCAGCCCGTGTGAGGTGTCCCGGCTTACTCTCCCGTCATGCTTGCTTCTAGCAGTGCGTGTCCCGGTATATTGGAAATACAGGACGTCTCCTCCACCCTCCAGCTCCTAAGGACTTTAGAACCATCACTGGCTCCTTTCCACATTCCATGCAAGCAATCCATCAGTCTTGTGGGCTTTGTTTTATTTTGTTTGTATTGCAAATTGCTGAACTATAACTGTGTATATTTACGGGGCACAAAGTGATGACACGATATGCATCCATGTGGGATGGTTAAAGCAAGCTAATTAACAGACCCATCCCCCTAAATACTTTTGTGGTGAGAAAATTTGAAGTTTGCTCTCTTAGTGACTTTGAAATATAAAATATGTTACTGTTAACCGTAGTTACCACACAACGCAATAGAGCCCAGAAAACTCATTCCTCCTGTCTAACTGACCCTCTGTGTGCTTTGAGCAGCATCCCCCTCCTCCACACACCCCTCCGCAACCATCATTCTACTCTCTGCTGCTATGAGCGCAATCGATTGAGATTCCACGGAGAAGTAGGATCATGTGCTATCTGTCTTTCTGTGCCTGGCTTCTCTCACTTAACATGATGTCCCCAAGGTTCATCCATGTTGTCACAAATAACAGGATTTCCTTCTTTTTTAAGGCTGAACTTATCCCATTGACTATATGCCACATTTTCCGTATCCATTCATCTGTTAGTGGACACTTGAGATGATTCCATATCGTGGCTATTGTGACTAGTGCTGCAATAAACAGGGGACTGCAGATATCTCCTTACCATACTGATTTTAAATTTTTTGGGCATCTGCCCAGAAATGGGATTGCTGGATCATATGGCAGTTCTGATTTTAGTTTTTTGAAGAACCTCCACACAGCTCCTCCCTTAATGGCTTACTAATATCCTTTCCCACTCTGTTGGCCTTATCTAAAATATATATTCCAATTATCCAGCCTTTAAAAAGAATGAAATCATGTCTTCTGTAGTTTCTTGGATGGAATTGAAGAAGGTCATCCTAAGTCAGCTCATGTAGGAACAGAAAAATCAAACACTGCATGTTCTCACTGTTAAGTGAGAACTCAACTAGGATCTTCAGAGGCATAAAGAATGCTATAATGGACACTGGAGACTCAGAAGGCGGAGGGCAGGAAGGGGTGAAGGGACAAAAAAAATTACCTATCAGGCACAATGTGCACAGGTGGGATGGTGTGTGCACTCAAAGCCCAGACTTCTTCACCACTATACAATGCAGCCATATAACCAAGAACTATTTGTACCCCCTAAAGCTTTTGAAAAATAAATAAATAGGAAAAATGATAAAATGCATATTCCAAATACAACCTTTTCTCCCTAACTCACCGCCATCACCCTAGTCCAAACCGCTATATTTCCTGCCTGAACTCAACTAATATCCTCTAAAGTAGCGACCCTGAAGCCACCCTCAGCTCCCTTTATCATCCACATCACAATCAGAGTCATCATCTTAAAACTTAGGTCAGATCCTGTTACTTCTCTGCTCAAAGTCTTCCCACAAATGCTCAACACCGAAAGCAAAATGTGAAGTCCTCACCATAGCATAATAAAACGATTTGTCCCAGCCTTGCTCTCTCCCCTTCATCCTTTCTGCCCCAGTCATACTTGGAGCCTAGAATATTCTTCTCCCCACGTGTGCATAGCTTACTCTCTCATTCTAGGTAGGTCACTGCTCAGACACCACCTCCTCTCAGAGGAGGCCCTTAATCTGTCTATCCAAAAAGGTAACTTCATGCCTTTCTATTCTCTTACCTGCTTTATTTTTCTTCAAAATACTTATTATTTGCTTGATGTCTGTTTCCTGCCATTAGAATGTAAATCCCATGAGCACAGGGACCAATGTCAAATGGCCTTTTTCTAATAATAGTTGAAGTGTCAAAGGGATAAATGGTCAAGACTACAGGGTCAGTAAAATATGAGTTCCATGACATCTTCTTCCTTCATAAATTTGGGCAAATGACTTAACCTCTTTCCCTCTGTATTTCCTCCCTGTAAAGCAGATGTGTCCAAACATGTTCTGTGAAATAAAAAGATAAAGCTCTGCCTTCCTGGCTTCGTTATTCAAGGCTAGTATAGTATCTATTATTATTTCATCCATCCAAAAGTTCTAATGAATTGTAAAAATGTACTCAGGAACCTAGAATAGTTTTAGTTTGACCCTTTGCTTTCTTTTCCTTTTTATATGTTGATTCCATACCGTTTGTATTTCTTCTGTGAAATATTGGTTTATGTTTTTTGCCCATGCTTTAAAATGTGTTAACTATCTTTATGATATTGATATATAGTTTCCTATTTGTCCAGCATGTCTGTTTCTGACCTAAACTTTTGAAAAATTATTTTAATGTAAAAGTCTAACTTGGCAATTATTTTCTTTCAGCACTTTATAGATGTCATGAGGTTACTTTCTGGGCCCCATTGTTTCTGTTGAGAAGTTAGCTGACTGTCTTATTGTCATTCTTTTAGAGGTAACATATTTTTTGTTTTGCTTTGCTTTCTCTGACTACCTTTAGATTGTTTTCTTTGTCTTTGATTTTCATCAGTTTTATTATACTATGCCTAAGCATGTTTTTCATAGACAGTATTTATCCTGCTCTGGATTCACAGTGAATTTTTGTTCTTATGGTTTTTGTACTCATCAGTTTTGGAAAATTATTGATCATTATCTCTTCAAATATTCTTCTACTCCATTTTCTTTCCTGTTATAGAATTCAAATTCAAGTGTTAGATCTATTTACCATTTATATATGTCTCTTATGTTCTTAAGAATATTGTCCAGCCAGGCAGGGTGGCTCAGCCTGTAATCCCGCGCTTTGGGAGGCTGAGGTGAGTGGATTGCCTGAGCCCGCGGGTTCGAGGCCCCCCGGACAACTTGGCAAGACCTCATCTCTACAATAAATCAAAAAATTAGCCGGGCATGGTAGCGCACACCCGTAGTTTCAGCTACTTGGAAGGCTGAGGCTGAAGGATCGCCGAAGCCCAGCAGGTCGAGGCTGCAGTGGCCAGGAACGGCCACTGCACTCATCTGGGTGACAGAGTGAGACTCCAACTCAAAAAAAAAAGAATATTTTCCATCTTTTTTTCTGCATGCTCCAGTATGACTATTTCTACTCACCTAATACAGCTAGCTAATACTCTTTTTACCTGTGTTTTATTTGCTGTTAAACCTATCTACGCAGTTCTAAATTTCAATTGTAGTGTTTTCTTCTTTACATTCCAGAATTTTCACTTGGTGAGTTTTAATATAAATTTTTATTCCCAATGAAATTTTTCATTTTGTCATCTATTTTTTTGAATAATTCATCACAGTTATTTTTAAATTAATGTGTGAATACTCCTTTATCGGTGTTATTTCTTGATCTCTTTTTTCCAGAGTTTATTTTTGGTTTTTGGTTTTTGTGTTTTTTTGGTGTAATTGGTAATTTTTTAATTGAATGCTGAATCCTGTGCCTGAAAAGTTGTAGAGGTGCCACATTGTAGCCCTTCAAAGAAGGTGCACTCTATTCTCACAGCACTATGGAGGCACATCACCTCAGACCAGACAGGATCCAGGGGTCCCAACTGGGAATCTAGGATGTTTCCTAGGGTTACTCTTTCCTGATGGATCCTGAACTCAAATTTGTGTCTCCCCAACACTGTCCACGATTTCATTCTGTTTCATCAGATTTCTGGTTGCCCTTTTTTGCCTCAGTATTAATCAGATAATCAGATATTAATCAGTAAATACCTTGAAGGGAAAACCAGTGTATTGGATCCACGTCTCTCTAGGGCCTTGGGCTCTTACTTCTGGTTGCCTTGCAAATTTGTACTCTAATATTTGTCTCTCTAGCTACATGGGATTGCTTACAGCTCAAAAGTCTTCTCTGACTTTTAAAAGTCTATCCACTGCCCAAATTCTCAGCATCTTGTCCCAAGCCTAAATATCGTCCCAAGGAGAGAATAGCATGTAAAAAAAAATGGTTTATTTAAATAAGCCTGGCTTCTTTCCAGAATCTGGTCTTTGAAGTTCTAGCTGGTTTGGCATCTTTCTGATGCTTTCAAACAAGTATTTATTTTGTACCTTATCCCGATTTCCCAGGTGCTGCTGGCAGGGCCATTGGTCTGCTACAAGTGATAGCCTTATTATAACCAGAAACCTAATACATGTGTACGAAATAATCTATTTTAAAAAACCAAAACAGCTTTCAATAAGTGTATTCTAACAAAATAATACATTAGATGCAAAATAACTGTATTTTTGTGTAGAACACAGGAAAATTCTTCATTGGCAGCAAAGAGTTTTCTTTCCATAGAAAGCTTCATGTTTTCTTCTGGGGGGGGAAACAAAAGCACTCCACTTGGTGTATGCACATGGCAGGGCAGGTCATGGGCTGACTGTGCAGGAAACAAGTGATGACATCAGAAAACTGGATCTGTTCCCCTCACATCTATTGAGACAAAACTGCTGCTCCAACAATCACAGCTTCTGTTCTCTGAAGAATGTATGTGGGGGTCATTTTCCGGTTCTTGTTTTTATTTAGCAGCCCCATTTTTTGATCTTCAAAAGTCAGCATTCAGTCTCTGCCCTAGAGAGTAATAATGTCTCCACTCTCGTGCAAGCACTCTGACATTTGTATTTTGCCACTTTTCAAACTGCTTGGGTCTTTTTACACACAAGAAGGAGCAGTGCCTTTTGAAGCTGGGAGTGACATGGCCACCCCACCTCGTGAGTCTGCTTTCTAGGCTTCCTGAACCTGAAGACATTGGGTAAAAATGAGGGTGGGGGTCATCATCATGACAGGATAAAAAGAGCAGTCTTCCGCCCCCATGGGAAGAGGAGCATGAGGACCTTCCTCCAGCTTCTCACAGCTCAGTTTCTCCCTGCAGCTTTGCTGAACTCCCTCCACAAGCTCTGTGAGAGAAACTGGACCTTGGGGAGCTAGGCAGAAACTATTCTAGGGTGAGTGTTAGTTTTTCATTGACTAGCAATCTGATTTTACTGGCCTGTAAATATTCACTGGGCCACAGGTCACAAAAGAGAGAAAACCATTCTCCCAGAGGGAAACCCGGACTGATTGCTGCTAAATAGCATGGAGGTTGTCCAGCAATTTGCACACCAGTCCTTTCCTAGGAACCTCCTGACCATCTCCTCCTGGGATGAACTTATATGACCTATTCCCATCCTCCTCAAGGTTAAAATGTTAATAATTAAAACAGAAAATGCCTATGACCCAACTTGCTCTCCTCTCAACCAAAACCCAGTGTTTGGAAACGCTGTCTTCGAGCCGAGTGTTGAAGTGGTCAACAAGTACAAACCAGTTGAGTGACTTGCCCAATGCTGGCCTGTAAGTCAGGGGCAGAGTCCAGACTAGAAGCCTCCAAGCCCCCTGGTAAAGTGTTCTTCCCTCTGAACCGTATGCCCACTGACTCATCCAAAAGCAGATACAGGAGCCAGAGAAATCCAGGCACGCCACAAGGTAGGGATCACTGTGTGCCAGATTCAAGGCCCGCAGCCGGGGATACAATGACAACCTCATTGGAGATACAAAGTCTGACAGTTAAGTTCACGAACTTGCCATTGTGCACTCACATTGGCAGCACTATACAAACAATTTGGTAAGGTTTCCTAACTCTGGTTTATCAGTGCCTCACAGCTGTGTTCATGTTAATGTGTGGCAGTGTCTTGTGGAATGGCTTTCATTATCGCTGCTGCACATTTTTGTATGCCATCATGAGAATGTCAGAGCTCGAATCAGAACAATGAACAAACATTAAATTTCTTGTTAAGTTTGGCAAGAGCGGAAGTGAAATCAGGGACATGTTAGTTCAAGTTTATGGGGATCGTGCCATGAAGAAAATGGTAGTGTACAAATAGATTTAACTTTTTTCTTAGGGGAGAGAAAGCATCACTGACGAAGAGAGGTCAGGATGGCCAGTAACAAGCAGAACTGACGAGAACATTACAGAAATTCGTCAAATTGTGCATCAAAATCATCGACTGACTGTAAGAAGCCTAGCAGACCAAATAAACATCAATAGAGAAATAGGAAAATCTTAACTGAAAATCTTGGCACGAGAATGGTGTATGCCAAAATGGTCCCAAAGAAGCTCTTGCATCACAACAATGCACCAACTCACACAGTGAGGGAGTTTTTAACCAGTAAACAAATAACTATACTGGAACACCCTTCCTACTCACCTGATCTGGCTCCCAGTGACTTTTTTCTTTACCCAAAGATAAAGGAAATATTGAAAGGAAGAAATTTTGATGACATTCAAAACATCAAGGGTAATATGATAACAGCTCTGATGGCCATTCCAGAAAAACAGTTCCAGAATAGCTTTGACCGGTGGACTAGGCACTGGCATCAGTGGGTAGCTTCCCAAGGGGAGTACCTCAAAAGTGATCATAGTGATATTCAACCATGAGGTATGTAGCACTTCTTCTACGATGAGTTTGTGAAATTAATTGTCATACCACATACATTACAAATAGCCTTTCAGCTAGAGATTTTCAGGGGCAATAAATGCTAAGAAGGAAATAAACCAGAATGATATAATATAGAGTGAGAGAATGGGGCCTCCTCATGTGGTGATCAGGGAAGGTCTCCATAGGGAGGTGGCATTTAAGCTGGGACGTAAGTGACAAGAGAGAGCCAGTCCTACAAATATCTGGGGGTCAAAGCATTCCTGGCAGAGACTGTCAAGTACAAAGTCCTAAGGCAGGAAAGAAGGCCAGCATCAGGGGAGGATGGCGCACAAAGGGAGAGGGGTCAGGGCTGACCAGACAGTAGACAGAAGTCAAAGTGTGGGCACCTGCAGGCCGTTGAAAGGAGTCTGTATATTACTCTATGTAAGGGACAGAAAAACTCAGTCTCTCTTCTACCTGCTTCCTGAAGAGCATACCCGTGTGGCTGTGGTCAGAATTTATTCCTTAGTGTTAATTAATTAAAAGGCATTATGGAAGTACTAGGACAGTGTCACCAGGTAATAACTTCCATCAATGATAGAAATGCATTTATTTTTCCAAACCAAAGCAAATGATTCTCCTGGTAACATTCAGGGGTACTGACAGCACTTGCACTGGGCACTGTGATTAATGCAGATGTAATTGGTTTATCTGATGGCTATCAGGGCAGCCCTGTGACAGTGCCTCTGTGGACCCCGACACACTGATTAGTGTACACAGCACAACTATTGTGCAGCTGAGACGAATCGTGCACTGGACCAGTTCATCCCAGAGGCACTGAACTGTTTTCTCATGACGAAGCTGCCTTCTAACTGACTGAGGCCACAGCATCTGTTTAATAATTTTGCTAATGAACTAAGCATACGTACATTGTTTGGATCCCATTGGCCAGCCTGGACCCCACACCATATAACAAATGCCACATTGCATTGGAATATTTCTGAACTCACATGTGGCAGGCAGAGAGATTCTAAATGAGCTCGTCACCACTGGGGCGCTAATCAAAAAATAAATAAAGTCAAATGAATGTAGAATGATGGATCAGCCAAACAGCCAGCTGCTGTCTCCCCACCCCAGCACATAGGATTCATCCCTGAAAATTGTGTCCGATCAGTTATGACAAGGAGGTTCTCAAAATACTCCACTGTGTGTAAGAACGGGGTATCTTAACTCCACGGTACCTTGGCCACCTTCCATTGGGGGCAATTATATTCTGCACGTCAAGAATTTCCTCTGCCTTAAGCCTTCAGAAATAGGGACGGAGGGGATCTCTGCATCCCCCAGTCTCAACACCTCAGCACAGAGGACCTTTACTTGTTAATTACAGAAGTTTACACTTATTCACATGTACACACACACACACACACACACACACGCGTTAGCAGAGTTCAATATGTTTCTCCCATACACATGACGATTTTATACCTACCATTAGAAAGGTGTGAGCATATTAAATAAAATAATGCTCGATTGGTAGAAAAAAATTATTCTGTTCACTATTGGGCATTCATAGCAGTTGATTGGTTTCTGAATCACAAGGGAGTTCAGAAGTTTGACCTCGACTTCAGCACAAATAGGGGACTAGCCCCATATTCTGGGCTTTTTGTGGGGTGGGTAGAGAAAGAAGAGCTGGAATGCTGTAGGAATCAGGCATCTGGTGCCAAAGGAAAACTGGAGAAATAGAGGCGGCCCAGCCAGCTGCTGTTTTAAAAACCAGAGTGAATCACAGAAAAAACTCTATAGGCATAACATATATACACGACTTACCTATACATATAGATGCTTTATACATAAAAATAAGGAGGGACCCAAAGAAACTAAATTTATTTCTTAAAAATTTGTGTATTTATTCTCATATGTTTAAACTTCAGTCACCGCAAAGTCCTCTCTGTTTGATGCAATATACCTATGGAGCTGCTTTTTCCACTGCTCAAAACAGTTTCTGAACTCGCCAATGTTAATGTCTTTTAGTGCTTCTGCTGGTTTTTGTTTCACCTCTTCCTCGTCGGCAAAATGTTTCCCTTTGAGGGCTTTTTTCATCTGAGGAAACAAAAAAAAGTTGCTTTGGTAAAACTGGATGAATAGGAAGGGTAGGGTACAGAAGTCATGCCGTTTTGGTCAAAAACTGCTGAACACTCAGTGCGGTGTGGGCAGATGCGCTCATAAATCCCCCATCATGAAATGGGCAAACACATTAGAAGAATCTCCAAAAGAAAGTCACTGAAGCCAAACACCACCTGTCACAACACTGCTAGCTGGTGTGCTGAGGCCAATGGGTTTCTAGAACACTCACCTGGCCGGGAAGCCTGTACTACAAGGGCCTGCCCTCCAAAAGATAATGCCAGGTTTTGGGGATTTCCCTTGTAAGTGTATTCAGCATGGAACAGCCCTCTCCAAGACACCCCAAGCCCCTCATCCAGCAGGTTGATCAAACTCCTTCATGAGTTTGGAGACACTGGCTCTATCATCATCACAAGCATGATGCCTTTGCCAAGGATCCCAATTTGGAGTTCAGAAAATATGGCACCTGTGTAGCTCTAGAAGCTCTTTTTGGTCAAATTCTATTGGCAAAGAAAGACGATCAGGGCAGGTAGTAGACATGTGTGGCTCCCATTCTCCCACTCATGCCCACACCTCAGTCCCACGAGAGATAGCGTGGGCATCACAGCTACTCTGCCTTCAGAATCCAGGTACCCCAGCCAGGTAACACTTACAACACCTGGGCATTCTTTATCATGTAATCATTCTGCATCCTATGTGTACAATGACAGAATAATATAATGCGATGCTTTCATCATTTCCTCGGGAAGATGCTGGTAAGATTCACCTCAGGCCCAGCATGACAGCCCACACCTATAATACCAGCTTTGGGAGACTGAGGCAGGAGGATTGCTTGAGCCCAGGAGTTCAAGTCCAGCCTGGGCAACATAGCAAGATCCTGTCTTCACAGGAAAAAAAAAAAAATAGCCAGGCATGGTGGCGCACACCCGTAGTCCCAATTACTTAGGAGGCTAAGGCAGGAGGATTGCTTGAGCCCAGGAGGCCAAGGCTGTGGTGAGCTGTGATCGTGCCACTGCAATCCAGCCTGGGCAACAGAGTGAGACACCAAATAAAAAAAAGAAGTGTCTGCAATTCAATCTGAGAAAGTTGATTAGAAAAATTAAAAAGATTTATCTCTATATGGCATCAGTTTGGAGTTTTCTTTTTTTCTCTCCTGCACTTTTTAACATCTATTTCCTCTAGCTCCCCTGAACTTTTGTTTGTACCCTTCCAAGATAAAATGAGATTAAGGAACTTGGAAAAGAAGGTTTTCCCTTGTACAAGAGCCAAGAAAGAAACATGAACTTTCTGGGTCATGGAACAAGACTTGGAGGGGTCTCAGGGAATAATGTCTTAGGAAAT